>VZTL01010865.1:0-26923 GCA_013400535.1 Scopus umbretta
TGTCTTAATGCAGAGCTGCAAGTTTTCTCAGGATGTTGAGAGCAATGCAACATTCCCCAGAGCCAATGAAAGCAAGGACTGAAGGAAAGGAGTCAGATCCATAGATTTTGCAGGCAGTAAAAGTCTATCACAACCAGCTAGTTTAACCTGTAAGGTCAGAACACAACAGAAGTCAACTTCTCCTGAACACATCCTATATGGCAGGTAATGACATTATGCAAGCTCTGTCAGATCAAATCCTGTACCTAGGCTAAACCCCTGCTGAAGAACAAGGTTATTCCTTGTTCACCTGTGACCTGATACAGTGAAAGTATTTTTTGATTTAGGGAAAACATAATATAACCAACAATGTCTTTTCTTTCCCCAAAAGGTGGAAGAACAATATTAGACTATACAGGGGAAAAAACATCACCCTGAACAAAATGAATTTTTGCTACATGGAAATAGAAGGAATATAATAATTTCAGTGGGGTTTTACACAGAAGAATGGAATGTAGCTTTTAACCCCTAATAACTGATCTCAAAAATTTGTGAGATATAAATAATGATCAAAAATAAATCTTGCTAAGTGATCATTCATGTGTGTTTGCCCTACCTATTATAAAAAGAATTTTCTTCTGTTTTTCACAATGCCATTTATACTTTTCATACAAGTTTTCTGCTTCTAGAAAAATTTTGTTTCCAAATTTTGAGTTCTCATCTTGGCATAAACTAGATAAATTTTATTCTTCATCTTGAATTTCTCCTATATATTAGAAACTATCATATCAAATCACCCCAGGCACCTTTACTGATATTCATCCTTGGTATTAGTTGCATAACACCTCAGGATTTCCCAGTATCATGCTTCCTGTTGCATAGTTAATATTTTATTGTACCACAGAAATAGGAACTGCAGAAGTAATTTCTGAAAGGTAGAAAATTGCAATTAATACAACGTAATATATAACTTTATTTCTATAAGTTGCTGATTCAGGCAGCAATGTCTCTAACATATTAAAAAAATACTGATCTACACAAGTTGTAAACGTTCATTGCAAATTTTCCTAAGCACTATAAGACAGCTATTTAGTCTTCTAAAAGGAAATAATAACTGAAATTAAAAATCCTTATCAGTAATTTACTCTGAAGAACACAGGCACAAGACCAACATTAAGATATGTACTATGCAGGGATCAGTGGAACTCCAGAGGTGTAGGAGTTCAGTTTATTTTGAATACATATTTAAAGATCTGATTTTGAATCAGCTACTATTTATAGATTCTACCAATCAACCCTAGTTACTTTCTAACTGAGTCAATCATGTCAACCCAAAAAGACTTAAGTGATCCCTCTGAATTCAAAGACTGTAAGCATCATTTTCAGAATCATGGGTTTCTTTTATACCTTATTCAAATTTATGATGTATTGCAGGTAAGGTAGAAGTCATGATCTTTGCCAGACAGGATACAACATAGGAATCATTTCTTCCACTGCTCATCTACCTATATGTAATAGAACTAAATACTTTAGTTCCATGCCTAGCTTTTTAAAGGGGATGGACAGGATGACTTCTTGAGGTCCTTTCTCAAGGCATTTTCTATGTAAAAGTTAGTCTTTGCTACTTACACCTTACGTTTTCAATAGGCAAAGGTACACTAGTCCCTGTTAGGTCATTCTTACATGTCCATTGTTCCGGAAGTGCAAAAGGAAGATTCCATTCATGACAATTCCGACCCAAACCCTCTTCGAACCATGTCATTACAGAAGATTAAGCAGATAAAGGAAATAAACAAAGACTGACAGAAAGCTGAAAGTATATAGCATTTGGGAATGATAAACAGTCAGAAACAGAGAAACTTACCTTAGTCTGCAAAGTAATCATAATAATTTGTTTAGAAAGCAGTGAAGGAAAAAAGCAGTAAGTACTTTGGAAAATGCTGGATCAATTTGCAAGTGCTGAAAGCACACCAGACTCAGGGACATTTGTATTAAACAAGAGACACACAATTAAGCTGCATCTCAAGCTAAAACCCTGAGGGCTCCACATTTCATTCCAGTCAACTACTGCTGTTTTTTGGCACTATTTTCATTGCAAATATGAGTAATGTGGGCCCTTTAGTCACTATTAAGCAGTAATCTGGGGAAATCATCCACTTCCAATAATCTTATACTCCAATTTAGGGCACTCTGAAACCACATAATGAATAATACTGTCGCCAGTTCTCTCCTATAATGACACATGACATATGCCTGCTCTCGCTCTTTTCAAATCAAATCCAACTGCGTTGCTTTATTTTCCAGAAAAATCCTGTTTATTTTATTTGAATTTCTTTCTTCACTCATTAGAAGAAGTAGTAAATTTCTGCTTCATAAGCAAGATATTCACTGTTAACTTGGCATTCAGGAAGCAGTGGATTCCTTTGCAATCAAAACAAAATTATTTTTTCAAGCAAGTAACACCATGTTAGGTTACAAGTTACTCATGCTTAATAAGCAATGTATTTTCACTGTAAATTAGAAGCTAGTAAGGAGACCTTCTACTGTTCTCACCCCTCCTGGATGGATTTTATCTGTTATTAAGGTCTGCCACTGCAGAATCTGCAAGAATGATTTCCCTGTTAACAAATGGAGAAAAGGTATTCTAACTAAGCAAGTTGAATGCCAGAATAAAATCATGCCATCTATCCATTTTTAGGTCTTATCATCCTTTTGTTTTTCGTAACCATTGGAAAATGCTGGTCAATAACATACACTGGAGCAACATTCTAAGGAATATAGCAAATTTAAATGTATGCTGTCTATAGAAAAGACTAATAACCTGCAACAAATATAAAAGTCTTTTAAAGATATGCAAAGATTTCAAGAAGAAAATAGTCTCAGAGGTGAAAGTTTTTGATACTTCTGCTTTTAATAAATTGAAAATTCAACCTTTACCTTACCTATAAAAGATGATTTAAAGATATACTTTACCAAAACATTGCTTTTCTGTTTCTCAGGTAATCTAAGGCAACATGACATACACTGCACTTTATCAGAAATATTCCTAAATTATTCTCTGACTTGCTCAGAAGCAGCATATCTAAGTTTTAGATAAGTGTGGATAATTCCTTATTCATCCCAGGCAAACACAATCAATTCCATTATAGAAATTCCATTTAAAAAGAATTTATCTTACATTAATATTCCAAATTCATAAGATTTCACATAAGGCTATTCTTGTAGCATACTAAATTTCTAATACACGTTGCTATTAAAATAAAAATGATCCTGAGCAAAGTAACTTGCAAGCTGCATGGTATAGTCTCTGTCTTTGCAGTATTTACTCTGTGTGTGTGGTAACAGGGAAATCTGTGTGAAATCTGGTGGAAGGATAATTTACAGCTGAATTTTAAATAATCTATTATACAAAATCTACATAAAAAGACAAATTTGCAGGTGACTTTTTCAAGAAACTTTCATTGGCTTACAGACACGCTGACTTATTAGTCAACTCATGGTTCTTTACAGTAGTAAGTGGTGATTTCCCTGTGGTAGTTAGATGTTATTTTGCACGGAGTGATTGCATGGTCCTCATGTATTGCGCTGCTTATTCATTTCTTCTTTCTCATACTTTATGTCCATTCAAGGTTATTTACCATGGTTAAGAAAAATGCACTATGGAGATACCTGGAACTAACAATAATGAAACAAAATAGATGGTTGATTCACTAGTGATCCAACAGTTCTTGACACTTTAATTAGGCAGCTATATTTATCCAAGGTGGGGGCAATGGAATTAGAGATCTTAGTCTCCTTTCTATTAGTCAGCTTTATCACATTAAAAAAACAACCCCAAAACCAACCNTACTATAATGAGTGCTTGGATTAGCAAAAAAAATGATTCTCTAAATACTATCTACAGAGCACTTAATTAATGGTAGATAAAATAAATTAGTATTCATTGATATACACATAAAATGAAAAAGAGAAAACTGAAACCAGTCATACCTAAGTAACACCGATAACACCAGGCTGAAATATGCCTAATTACTATTTTGGTGATGTAAAAGACATGGAGGTATAGGTGGTTACCATACCTTACAGAGTTTTGAATACTCTTGGGACACTCTCATTCAAAAATAAAAATTGTTGAATCTTTTCAGTATCTGAAAAGATCATGTCCCCTGTATTTGTTTCCCCTTGCTTACCATCTTTGGCTTAAACTGATGTTCTTTGTGAGAGACCCCAGACAATCATACCAGAAATCAACTCATAACTTGTATTGTCACAACTGTTTACAATATTAACAGTTTAGGGTAGCTTTTCTGCATATGATAGCACACACAATTTCTAGTGCAAATCACTTTCTGTGTACAGAAGAGGGGTGGTCTTCTCCCTTCAGGAGACTGCAGGCTATGGATTAGGAGATGTGTGCAAACCCATGGTAGAACAAGCACAATGGAAATTTGAGATTCCTGTGCACTGCTGTTTCAGTAGAATGCAATATTCAGAGTTGAAACGCTCATGTAGAGCAGAAGTTTCAAGGATTACTCTAAACAGAGGCACAAGTTCATCAGAGAGTACTGAAAATCAGATATTAAAAGCAAGCTTTTACAATCCAAAAGCCTATGTTCTAATATTCCATCATATTTTTAGGAAAAAAGAAGTGCATTGGTTGCAAAAACATTCATGTAAGTGTTTTAGTTTGCTGTTGTCCATTAAAGCTACGTGAGCAAAATAGCATAAGAAAACCTCAGAAGTAGAAAAGTAGATAACACTAATTATAAGCATAGCATATACCGCGTAGAATAAAACCCACAACATTCAAGTGCTTCTATATGACCATAGCATTCTATATTTCTCATCTCTCAGGTTGAAAATAGTTTAAACATCAATTCCCCAAGCTGCAGCATGTTTTCCAGCTCATGCAAAACCAATAAAGCTTCTTCAAGTCCAAAATCAGCTTCTATTATATCAGTCCAAAACTAGAGCTTTCTCAATTACATCTCTGCCACCTTCTTCCCCCTCTCCATCTGCTTCCTAATTTCATACTAGTAGTAACTCCACTATGCTCAGCAGACATGCGGTGGTGAATTTAGTAGAACATACACATGAAGAATGTAATTTCATGCAAATAGATGACCTTTAATTTTAAAAGAAATAAAGTTATATACTCATTTTACTCCTATTGCTATATATGTAGGAGAAATTAATTTCCACAGAAAATGCTGAACAGCCATGCCAACTTGTGTAAAACCTAGTTAGCTAAATTCCCATATATATTTTACTGGAAATACACTGGGTAGTCTGTAAAGGACCAGATTAAGGTATGGTCACACCACACTCAGAAATTGTGGGATAGGTTCATAAACTGTTAAAACTGTGAACATAAGCAGCATGCTTCCATTTTTCTGAATGCCTGATGCGCTTGCACAATTCAGGTACTGTGAAGTTAATTAGACGGATATCAGATAAAGACTTACAGTTTACGGGACTACAATTTGCTGACCACTCAGTGCAAATTGGGGAGGGAATAGGACACAACTTTTACCATACTTACAGTAATTAGTCTCATGCAAATGAAGGGAAAACAGACGAGATGTTTTTTCTTTGTTACATTTACTTGTGAAATCCTGACTGACCACAAGACCCAAAAGGAATGAATCATACTCTGATTGGATCACTCATTTTTAAGGGCAAGAGTTTGTCACAGGCTTTGCTGTAGCTGCAGTGTTATCAAAACAACCATTATATTTATACATACAGACATAATGCCTTTTAAGAGAAATCTCTGGCGGCACAGCAACATGACCATGTAAAATCTTTTACATTAATTCATGTGGAAGTTGATGTTTAGAGATTTTTTTAAAGTTGTAATATTTTAGCAAATTAGAAAGAAGGCCTAAATAAAAACTAGTTAAAATATTGTACAACTCTCTTACAGCTCAGAGCAGCAGTTACCTTCTGGTTATTATAAAGGGAAGTCTCTCGATTTCATGATCATTGCATCAGAAGAGAATTAGATGGATGAGTCAGAAGATTTAATTTGAAATCCCTTTAATCAAATGACAAATACCATTACTGAGGACCATATTGATAGATGCTCTGTAAACTTAGACTCGAAAATCAGACTAATTTTCTGTCTACAAACAAAACACCTGAGAAATCACTCAAAACTACTTAAACATCTCAAAGCTATAAAGTTCTTAACGTTTGAAAGTTTTACATTCAACTGTAAAAGACTGGGTTTGGTACCAGTAACCAGGACGAACTTCTCGTCTCAGAGATGCTGCAAATCATAAACTGAAGTTTGTTATGAAAACTCCATCTTCTTATAAGTTATTTAAAACTGAAAATACATCACAACATCTCATGTTTCATGTTAAGTAAACAAAATAAAGTTCGTTCAGGGAGTGCAACTTCAGAGTTAGCATGGTTGTACATTTTTACAGATACATATTTAGCTAAAGCAATGCATATTGGATTTTGTTCTTCACTTCCCAGCCTAATAATCAGCAATAGTATTAACCATTTATATATTTAGAAAAGAAATCAGGGTCTTACACATATATAAACATGTCTGTTAAAATCAGGGCTCAAACTTGTTGTAAGCCCATGCAAATGACCAGTCAATGGAATCAATGGGATTAAATCCAGATGCAGAAATTTCTCTCCAGAATCCAGACTGAAGGAACGTGGCTTTGAAAAATACTGAAAGCTTTTCCTGTACATTCTCCTGAATGATAACTGAGCCTTTTTGCCTTTAAATCCCCAGTCTTTTGACAGATGGAAAGAACTGGAAGGCAAGTGCTATGGGTTCTGTGCCCTGCATTGGCTAAAATTAGAGCAGCTTACAAAACATAAACCAGATAACAACGGGAATCCAATCTCAAATAGTTTTGGCATATTGCTTATAGTCAATTTGTACAGTTATTTTTTGAATTAAGTATTTGCAGTAGATATATTTAACCAGCTTTGTGTACGTAATTATTAATGACTTCTATCACTATTAACATTTCACCAAAATTTTATCTATGTGCTTGTCAGCCAAACGTTCTGTTATTCTGGTCTCTGACCCTCTAGCTCTAATTATTTGATAACATTTTCCAATTCTTTACAGGTAAAATTCACTACCGCATGTAGGACATAATACCTATGGACCTTTGAGGAAACTGAGTCACTTTATCGCATCATTACAGACACAGATCAAAATTCAACCTTCTGTTACACCAGGGTGAAACCTTGAGTGGAAAGTTAATTGCAAGGTGGTGAATGGTCTCTGTTCCCACACTGAGGTAAGCTTCATTCCAAAAGCACAGGACCAAAGCGTACAAGTACCATTTCTTACCACCCTTGTTACAGCTACAAAACATTCTGGTTTTGGTTTGCGACAACAGAGAAACTTTTGAAATAAGTGATCTTATTACAGAAAGATCACAAATTTCCTGTTAACTTAATGCTTTTCCCAGTGCCTAACATTGGGAAAAATACCCAGACCTTTTGACTTCCTACTATACCTCTCTGTTTTTTAACTCACAAAAATTTCTGCAACCTCTTGGAACTTGCTGCGTACTTCTCACCTTGTGTGCAGATAGTGAAAGAATAAACCATTATACGATACCTATGACAAGTTTTTGCTATGGACATAGCTCTATCAAAACTGTACAAAATCAGACAGAAAGTTTGGGAGTCAGGTTGCACCATAAACATACCGTACAGTATCACATACATCTATCATAATATCTGTTTGTATAGAATTCACATCACTAATTACCAATATTCACACTTGGATTTTTCCCCATAAGATCAACCTCACTAGCTGTTTTATGGATTACCAGTGATGTAAGTACGAAAGCACACTGCCACTCTGCAGGGTCTGCCACAGACAGATTACATAAATATTAAGTGAGTTTGGATACAAATATAAAAAAAAATCCAAACAAACAAAAAACCACCAAAACAAAAAACCCAACAATACAGTGTATTGTACACTTTTGTTTACTCTGGTTCTGTTACAGTGCTTTCAGAGTATCTGAGAAGCTCCCAGCAGAGGACATGAGAAAGATGAGTAGCACTTACTTCAGATCAGTTATGCTGCTCATACACTAATGACAATAAGGTAGCTGGAATGATCACTCTCACCCACCGAAGAAAAACAAAAGATTTTGGGCATATCTTCATTTCACCATGAATCCCAGCATAGGGAGAGCCACAAGATAGCTCGGATCAAACCAACGTATCCTCCTGATGTAACATAGCACCATAAGGAGACAGTAGTCAGTGTCTTATATACAGAATTGTTCAGTTAACATGAGGCTGCACCTGGACTAAGCAGCCCTACCTCTCTGTACAGCTTATGATCTCAGGCAGAGTGCTGCTCTGATGCCCCTGTGCTCCAGAAGCAGCTCTGTTCCTGCGGGTCAGGGATCCCTTGCATCATATTCTGTTGTGTTAGGTAGATAAGCCCATAGGCTCAAACACATTTAAGGCATTTGTTTTTCAAAGTATGATTGGACAACAGTTTTGGGCTATTGGAATTTGTATTAAGAGAGAAAGTTAGTTCATTGTTAAAGACATTTTTTAAAATTCACGTGAAACGTAACGTACGCATGCTACTCAAAATGCCATATGTAGAACTACAGAATAATTTAGATTAGAAGGATCTTTGCAGGTTACCGAGTCCAAAACCCCTCCCTCTCCCCCAAATCAAAGCAGGGTCAGCATCAAAGTCAAATTTCTCCGTGGTTATATACTAACAGAATACTTTCCAGAACCTTCAGAATCATTTTTTGCTCTTGGGAGGCAGTATATAACTGTTGAGCTGCTCGAGGGCTGTCAGGCAGATCAAATGTAGCTTGCATTCTAGGACTATTATCAGCCAGGACACATAACACTGCATATATCACATTGTAGACTACGTGGCTGTGCTGTCATACGGGCAGCTGGACAACTAAGGCCTCAGATGCAAGAGAACCAGCAGAAGTTCTTAAGGAGCGTGTTGTCTGAACACACCCAGCCCATCTCCATCATGCAACAAGTGTGGTTAAGACTCTGGCGGAACTGCTCTCATCTCTCACCTCTCTGAGTTACCTGAGGCATGTCCTGTCACCCTAATGGATGACAGTTTGACTATGTACTTAGATCAGGAAGCTCAGCAATCTCTAGGCTCAAGGATGAACATCTAGGTTTAGAATCGGTTCCTGCCATTCTTTCCTCCTTACCCCCACTGTCACAGAATGGAGCAGAACAGTCCTTCCTGAGACACTGAAGGATAGGTAAATTTCTTCTCTGGAAAACAAACATTTGCTAATACATTCAGAGCTTCCATTTTGGGCAACTGTTAGGGTACAAAATAATTCTGGAATCATTCCCTTTTCCCTTTTATGGACTTTAGAGCAAGATTTTGCTTCATTTGCTACTATTTTCTATCTTACTTGATAGCTGCATTATCCATGTTTCCTGAGAGCTACATTTTCATCCTGTAGGGAAAAAAAAACAAAACACTTCTGTAGAGATCAGAGCTAGTGTCTCTTAAGTACAGCATTTAATGCAACTACATTTAACTAGATGCATTTTTCCTTTACTTTCTTCTCCTACTTCCACTATGGTTAGAAAATTATGAAAATCCTTTTAAAGAACACTCTTCACTAACTTATGTCCAAACACCATGTAAGCACATGGCTAAATGAGCAAAATGTGCTCTGCTCATATTAAGAAACACATTATTTATGCCTACCACAAAAAAGGCAGGCAATGGCCTGCAAATGTAGGCATATAACATCAATAAACATGAATACCGTGCCCGTAACTATTCAGCAGCAATGTTAACAGAGCAAAAGTCTGTCTATAAAGTGAAAATACATGGCATACAAAAGGTTTCACACAGGCTTACATTCCAGATTAAAATTTCAGTATGTGAACATATTGGACAATCAGTGGGTCAGGGTGTGGAATCACATGAACCGAGTTTCTTACGAAACTAGACTAGAACAGGAAAAAGAAACCTAAGCAGTCAACTAATGAAGATGACAGTCGGGTTCTGGTTATTTCCAAGACTCTTTCCTACCTCTTCTTTAAATTCAAACATGAATCTCAAAGACAAAAATGTATTCTGACTCCACAATTTTTTTCTAGTCTTGAAAATAAGTTTATAAATATTTAAGTATGACACAAGATATTCCGGGGTAGACAATGACATCTGTAGCTAGCTCTGCCATAATTTTGTCTTGATTTACCCAGGATATGAATAATCGCTGCAGATACGTAAAGGGGAAAAGCTCAGAAGTTAACTATAGTTTCAGAAGCAGCTTAAAAATCTGATTTGTTTGTGAAGATTTGGGTGAGGGTTGGCATCCTCCATTACACAGAGCCATTCTGCTATACATTCTAACTGAACATTGGTCAAGTTTATGTTAATTTGTTATAAAGCACTCCCTTTGCTTCCCACAAAATCTCAAAATCAACCATCGATTTCTAAACTTTTCTACTAAATAAATTATTTATTTTCCATGAAAAGTAATTGCCTACTTCCCCACAATTTAAGATTGAAGTTATTTGCATTTTATATGTAGAATACATTTTATAGGCACTTTATTGTACATCACTTCAAAGTTGATTTTTCCTGCAAAACTGGAAAAAAGAAAAAAAAAAAAGAAAGCACCTGCATGAGGATCTTTTCCCTTTATTTGCTGTTCTTTAATACATTTGCAATGGACATTCAATTTTATTATTTGTACTTTATGCTTTTTTGCATTAGCTTTCAACTTTTAATTAAAGCAGGAATAACTTTAATGGTAAACAGTAGCATACATGCTCAATATTATACTTTAGTTATTATTAAAGTGGTTGCTCAAAAGAGAGGTAATTGTTTAGATGAACTAATTTTCCCTTACAGCTGTGGAGATTGTTCAGTGTGCAGAATGAACTATTTGGATTAGAATGAATTTTCATTTCAATTAAATTTACCTTTAAACCTCTCTTTGGAATATTAAGGATCAAGTATGATCTGTTTCTTTATTTCACAGTAGAATCTTAGGAAACTATCACCACCCTTGCTCCTTCATCCTGTACGTCAAAAGAGGTTTTCTGGCACTTGTTATACTAAAAGACCAGGATTCATTTCAACAGTGGAACTACAAGATACCACATAAATATTGTAGTACAATGTCTTAGAATGGTTAATCATTCACCTTATGGAAACTTCAGGTCCATCTCTGTGTTGTTTAACTCCAGTAAGAGAAGTGCAGTTAAGAGAACTCACTTGGGTTCAGTGGCTCTTACGTTTCCATTAAATCCCACATCATTTTTAGAGCTTTTTTTTTTTCCTCCCCCACCCCAAAAGTTTTGGGTAAGTGATGGGAAGAGAAAAGAGCCCCACTCTGTCCTACTAGTCATAAGGCACTGACAAGGCTAAACTTTCTCTAGTGTTTAGGATTTCACAAAATAAGGGTTGGCATCCAGGAAATACTGAGTAGTGACACACAAGGCTGTTACAAATTTTTCATTTATCATCTAAACATATAGTCTAATAAAACAAATGTACAATTAACAATACAAAATAAGCACCATGTTTTTATTTGCAAATGGATGTATTTTAGGGCTGAATTTACACATCATTCCTTATGCCACAGAGACTGAACTGCTGAAATGAGGAAAATGAGTGGGTTTTTCAGAGATTAAATCCACTATCTCACTGCTGATTTAAATGCCCCACAGACTGCAGTGTAAATTAAAGATACCTAACCTAACTATAAATGATTTATCTTCAGGATGAAATACAACTCCACCAGTATGGAGCTTAATGCAGACAAATTTACATTCTTCAAATAGAGATCAACACCACATGTACAGTTTGATTCCCTGTTATGATGATCATTCTACTCATCTCCCAGTTCAGCTTCTCGCCACGCAGATGGTTCAGAGAAGACCAAAGAGTAAAAACACTCTTTACTGACAGACCTGCAGTGAAGATGGGAAGAACAGTTCTGAAGCAAACTAGGAAATTTGCTTGCTTTCATAATGTCTGCAACTTTCTCTTTCTCCTATTTTCCTCCAGAAACGAAGGCTGAGATTCACTGCAGATGACACATTAACCTGAGAAATTAACATCTGCTCTACCACTGTGAAAACTCAGGAAAACATTCAGGAGAGAAACTTTAAATTCTCTTTCTTGGATAGACATGTCCCAGCCACACTCAAAGTATCATATCAAGCTGCAGTCCAAGCCTTTCTTTGTTAGAAGCATTTATCAGACAAAAACTACAGTATTTTCTATCAACTCATTTGCACAGAAAAGCTTCATACAATTTTACACTCTGATTTAATTAATCCAAGTGAATAGTACAGTAAGACAGTTAGCTTTCCTGCCCAGTTTAAAAGCAGTCCCCACACCCAGCCAGTATTTTTCATTCCAGAGGAAGTTTAAACTGAAATTACATATACCTAGGGTTTTCTTCTTGCATTATTATGCTGTTTTCCACGATGTACTTACATTATGGCATTGAAAGCAGTTCAGTTTTTCACAGGTATTACCATTTTTATTAACCACAGTAACAAGGGATATATATAATTTACAATTAGTCCCCGTAAATATTTAACTAAATACCTGAGCAATTTTTGAAATTAAACCAGTAACAAAGAACTACTACTTACTGACATGTTTTAATAAGTTTAGAACCCTCTGCGTTTTCTGTTCTGAAATTATTTTGCTCTACCGACTTCAACTGGTTTAAAATTCTTGACTAAGACTCATACCCTTACTGTCACTGTCAGTGGTGGCTCTTCATCTTATGATTACTAGGTAGCTCCATTCATTGGGTAATTTAAAAATGCAGAAACTTTGCAAGCAAATTAATGGCCTTCTGAAGTCTCAGCCAAATTGTGTGAACACAGATTTAGCAGGAATGAAGTTTTACTGTAAACAAAATGGCACAAAAGTTAGAACAAGTTTAACAAATTTATTCACCATTCATACTAGGAAATTAATTTATAAATCTTTCAGCAATATTAGTTTTCTACAGATTGCACTCCTGAAACTTGTCTTCTGACAAACACCTGGAATTTATTTTCTCTGCTGGTATTGAAATCACTATTAGTCCACCATAACTGTTTTTCAAACATTTTCTAAAATACTGATTGCAAGCAACTGCCATAACTACAGGCCACATATATTACCTTCCCATATGACAGACAGGTTTGGATATATAGGAGCATACAACCAGGAAGCTGTAAAATCAGTAACGAAAACCAAGAAATCCCAACAGACAAATTCTTACAAGAATTAGCACTTTACAGTAGAAGTTCCTAAATTGTTTCTATCATTACACCACTTATGGACTGATAATTTCAGGAAGTCCCAAATGACAGAAAGAACACAATCAAATTACACCTGTACCAGGGTCACAATCTCATTTATATTTGCTATAATCTAGTGAAGTTTCATAATCCTCATTGTGGAAAGAACTGATCAGGGAGATATTTTCCAAAGCTCTAAGTTTACTTAAGCATCTTTTACTTATGTACATGCAGCCTCTTCCGCAAATTACTTCAGCAAATTTTGTCTCTTTTTTTTTTTTTTTTTTTAAGTATCTCTATGATCATAAATACCATCAGCAAAAAAGGGAATCGAAATTACATACTGAGGAGAAAACAGTCCCTGTTCTATATCTGAAGGATTAAAATTGAATTGCAAAAAAGTGGCTTAATATTCACAGATGTTTATCTTACTACAACAAAAAAACAGTTTATAAAACCTATCACACGAGACATACGCAATTTGTATTGATTTTACTTTCATAAAGTTGTTACCTTTTTATGACGATTTATAAGTAGATGAGTTAAGTAGTTTAATATATCTATCTGTAAATATCTATCCAGACTACTGGCTATAGGAAAGACAACAAAGCAGCTTTATGTTTTATGGTAATAAAATACACAGAAAAAGTAATCTTTTGAATTATTCCTGAGTCACTATACTTTCAGCTATTAGAGTTCAGCTAGAAAGGCCTCTGTATACAGTCTGATATAAACACACTTTAAAATGAGCTAATATAACAATGCAGTCCACGCATACATGCTCATCTATTTGTAGTGTATACTAAAAAGCTTGTTGTACATGCTTCTCATCACTTGCACGAGACTGATCAGTGGAAAATGAACAGCCAAGGCATGGAACCATATTTAAAGATTTACTGGATTTTTTTTCATTGTATTTTTAAAGGTATGGTCACCAAGAGCTAGACTGAGATATTTGTATATGAAATAGCAACAAAGAGATCTTCAGTGGAAATGCATACCATTTTATCCGACTGAGTAAATTCAATTTCTTGAGAAACACCATCCTATAGCGCACTTTCTGAATTGACGAAGACAAGGAAAAAAAATCTATCAAAAATTCCTTTTGGGATGCATTGATTATTTTACATGGAAGACGGTTCCTCAAATTCTCCAAGTCAAGCACCTCTGAATTATAGAATCTCCTTATTAACCTTTTAAAGATGGGTATGATATTTCCTTTTCTCCAGTCACTGGGGACTTTGCTTGACTGACATGACTTTTCAAATATGATGGAGAGTGGCTTAGCAACTACATCTGCCAATTCCCTCAGGACCTTGGGATGCATTTCTTCAGGTCCCATGGACTTGCGTATGTTCAGATTCCTCAGGCGGTCTTGAACTTGATCTTCTCCTACAATGGGAGGGAATTGGTTTGCCCAGTCCTTGCCTTGAGGTTCAGGGACTTAGGAGATATGGGAAGAGTGATTGCTAGTGAAAACTGAGGCAAAAAAAAAATTGTTGAGCACCTCAGCCTTCTCCATGTTGCTTGTCACTAGATTTCCTGTCTTATTTATCACGGGGGTACATTTTCTTTAATCTTCCTTTTCTGACCAGTGTACTGTTCTTCAAATTCCTTGCCTAGTTCCAAACTCCAGCTTTGCCTTAGCTTTCCTGATCCCATCCCTACGCATACTGGTAACATCCCTATATTCTTTGCAGGATACATGTCCCTGGTTCCACTACCTGTGCATTTCCTTCTTACAGTTTAGTTCAACCAGGAGGTCCTTACTCAGCCATGCTGGTCTCCTGCCTTCCCTGCCTCATTTCTTACACATGGGAATCAAGAGCTCTTGTGCCATGAGAAAAATATCTTTAAATAGCTGTCAACTCTCTTTCGCTCCTTTATCCCTGCGGGCAGTTTCCCAGGGGGTCCCATCCAGATCTTGAGATTGAGAAAAAACAAACCAAAACAGTCTGCGCAGTCAAGAATCCAGATGCAGCCTGCCAGTGTCATATTTAAGAGTTCTGCTGAACTACATCTACAGCCAAAGTGCTTTGGTTCATTACTTTCCAGTGTAATATACCATGCTGAAGCATGTAATCCATTCCATGAATTGAAGCTGATAGGTGCATTTGCCCAGATCTAGTAACGCTTATTCTCATGCTCACATTAAAGCACAGAAACAGTCACACTGAAGGGAAACTGTGACTGAAACCCTAATCTAAGGCTTAACCAACACTTGCTATGCACATAAACTAGGATTTACTATGTTCCCTTTTCATCTACCTTTCATTCTACTGAACTGTCTCAATTTTCATCTTGTATAGTACTCTGCTCTGTGGTTATATCTTTCCTTCTATTCAACACATGTAGGAATATGTTACTGAGTTATGACTGGTTCCATCTCCATGAAGTTCCAGAGAGTGCAAGAGCCTGATGATGAAGCTATTCTATTTCTACAGAGCTCGTAACTTTCTGTTTAATCCAAATAACTGGATTACTTCTATCCACTACCTTTAAGCACAATGAAATTAAAAGTTATATCAATGTATAACATAAATAAGGAAAAACAACCAGTAACCAAGTCTCTCTATATATCTCAGAGATCAAGTCTTTTTAAAACAAGGTACTAACATAGTCAAGAACTAATAATTTCAGGAAAATAAGATAGCAAGATAGCTTTAAATTTTTAGCCGTTAATGTTCACACATAATTTAAAAAAATCAAAACAAAATCACCAGAAACCCTCAATACCAACATCGCTGTATCACAAAGCTTCTGTTGCTTAGTCTTTTAAAGCTTCAAGAAACAAGCAAATTCTAATTATTCAAACCAACGTTACAAACCTGCTATACATAAAAAAATTACTTTCACTGTTTTAAAACAACTACAAAAAGAAATATGTGGGGGTTTAGTTCTTTTATTAATTGAATTATTTTTATTATATAGCTCTTTAAAAGATGGAAATATGACAAATAGAGCTCAATTAGTGAACCTTCAATCTTTTTATTTAACTGATCTTAAAACCTTTTGGATAGAAAATTGTTTTCAACTTGTCTCTGGTTTTTGCCAAGCACTTCTATTTTGATTCCTAGGTTTGTTTTGAGCTTTACTAGGAATCATTTATATACATATATAGTATTCCTGCACCAATGGCTACCACTTAAATACGTGACCTCATAAATGACACATGCTTAAATACAAACCTAAAAATTTATCAGAAGATTCATATACAAAAAGCAGTCCTGAATGTGGTAAACGCAACACTACATTTATTGCTAAGCAACCAAATTAAATCATAAGATACCTCTAGAATATAGCATGCCTTTGCTACCAAAGTAAAAATATATTTATAAATAAAAAGGATAATTTCATAATAATAGTCATCTTTGGTACTAAGAAAAAAAAAAAAACAACAAATTAATGTTTATCACAGTGAGGAGTATCATAAGATAGAGGGTACAGTTTAACTTGTAGCCAGCCCAGCAAACAGCTTTACTGCATATGAGTAAGTACAACTGATCCTACAGATGCCTTGCCTACATATATTCAGTCTTATATCATTAATACCATTAAAAGTTAAGACAGGTGTTTAGTTGACAAAGCACCAGACTCAGACCAGAAGTAGCAGAACTACTTATATTAAATACTTTCTGACAAGAATGTTATTTTAAATTGAAATTGAAATAATTAAATTAAGTGAAGGCCTTTTGTTTTCATTACTTGCAAATCTGATTCTGCTTGATAAAAAAAAAAGAAAAAAAAAAAAAAAAAGGCTGGGTGGGAAGATTCACTCTGATCTTTCCCAGATTTTGTAATAAATCACCATCCCTTGGCAATTATTTACCTGCGTCAAGAGTTAATATTCTTTAACTCAGCTGTGCTTTCTAGCTTTTCATAACATAAAATGAAAAACAATAGAAATTATTGATTAATGACAAGAATATATATGGCCAGCTCCACTGTTTAATAAAGAAAAAAATCCATACCATTAAAAAAATGGATTTGGTTCAGCATCCATAAATGTAAAAATGTGTATGCTCTCAGGAATTTCTGTTTAACCTTCTAGTGTATATTGTAGTCAGCATTTTTGATTGAAGTTCTATCATGGTTTGTGCATTAAACAGAAATGTCATTATTCAAGAAGATGAAAAGTCATAAAGCATAATGCAATTCTGTACTGTCACAAAAGGGGCAATAACCAATAGTGTAAATTCAGGCAAATGACTTGCTGCTAAAATATAATTTCCTTAAAGTGAAATACATCACAGAAAAGAAATTCCCTGATAAAACATCTGATAATTCACGAGTCAAAAGGACTGACCGTATTAGCCAAGTTACACAGATAATGACACAAAACACTGGCAATTGGAGCTTAACCTTGCAAGGGTCATAATATTGCTATAATGCTCAGAAGTCTGGCATTAGAAGGAGCTGCATTACACTCTTTCCATAACATAGATTTCAGTAGGTGAACCAAAAAGTAGCACCCACAAGTGGCAATGCAGTATGAACACTGCTGTACACAATAACCTCAATAATTATTCAGTAAACTGCAGGCAAGTTTTGCTCATGATTTGCAGTCTGTAACTATGATTTTACCCTAAAACAAATTCAGAGATGGATTTGTTGATTAAGGAAAATAATCGATCTGGCTTTAGTAATTCTGTTCCACTATTATCAACCTGAGCAAAACCTGGTAACAAACATTGCTGCATGACTGCATAATTATATTCCCATAGGAGGTAGTGCCATTCAGGGAGGGAACCGCACCAGTCCCTATATCCTCAATGAAGACAAGCATGTTCATGTACTGGGTCTGGCTGGGATGGAGTTAACTTTCTTTACAGCAGCTTATATGCTGCTGTGTTTTAGACTCATGACCAGTACAGTGTTGATAACCCACCAGCGCTTTAGCTACTGCTGAACAGTGCTAGCACGGCAGCCAGGCTTCCTCTGTTTCTCCCTGTGCCCCCCCAGAGAGCAGGGCAGGCGTCGACAAGAGGCGGGGAGGGCACGCAGCCGGGACAGCTGACCCAAACTGACACAAGGGATATTCCATGCCACGGAACATCGTGCTCAGCAATAAAAGCAGGGGGGGCTGACTGGGCATCGGTCTGCTGGTGGGTGGTGAATGACTGCCTTTGTGCTTCACTCGGTTTCTTTCTTCTCTTTCCCTCACTTAGTATACTATCTGTAGCTCGACCCATGACTGCTCTCCCAATTCTCTCCCAGTCCCACAGGGGTGGAGTGAGCGAGCGGCTGCTGGGTCCTTACTTGCTGACCAGGGTCGGTCCACCACAGTTTACAATGAAGACTTTTCAGATGAAAGGCCAGTTACATCACTCTGTGAAGTACAAGTATTAAAGGAACTCTGAAAAGGATTCTTAAGACTGTTTTATTATCTAGTTTACAGATACGTGATAGTTACAGTTCTGTGATTCAGATATTTGTAGAAGTTAAAACCAGGACTGAAAGAATATCTAAAATCTAATGAGAATAATCATGAATGAAAGGACTTAATGGAAGATTTTAAACACTTGAAAATAAACACTTGAAAATGAAAATAAGCCAAATAATTCTGGGATAGTCATTAACTCACTTTTAAAAATCTTTAAATTTAATAAATATTTAGATATATGCAGTTATATAAGTTATATGCAACATTAGTTTCAAACTGTACATTTCAAAATCACTAGTCACATAAAGCTACTCCATAATGAAATGTGATTGAGAAGAGCCTTTATCCCACACAAAGTCCAGATGATTCTGGGAAGCATCAATAAATATAACTTCTATTATAGCATGGAAAGTCATTTCACTACACTTGCCTTGTTTACTTGGAAAGTTATAGGTGAAAGTAGTTGTGAGAACCGATAAAACCCTTCTTTGTTTATAGTGGCAATCAATACTTCGTTTTGAACACAGGCAAACAAGTTAAATCCCAAGATTTAAAATACATTTCCCTAGAGTATTTGTATGAGAAAGAGCTTTTTTTCCAGCCATTTTCTGAAGTGCTGTCCCAATAAAACCAAATCAAGAAAGAATATTTCTTAATAAAGAATATCTGAAAACATTCTAAAGACCATTCCCAAACCAGATACCATGGCTCTGATAAGTAGTCTAAAAATTTGCCTGACCCAGTATATTTGCCAGTATTCTGCACAAAAAAGTGCTTCGCTTCACTTCCTTACAGTTGCCTACTCATTAAAGATCCCCTCATGGGAACTCAGACCAGTATCTTCATTCAAGCTGAGATCAGTTTTTGCATCCTTTTCAGACTGTCTTGAATTTATGCCAAAACAGCAATATTTAGCCAACTAATTTAATATTACTGATTATCACAAAAAGTCCTATAGCTCTAAATCTTTTTCATGTATCTAGTGTTAACACTTGACAGGAATACCAGAAGCAGTAGAGCGAGTATAAAAAGGTAATGTATATGGGTAGGTATTTTCAGGTTTTCTCATGAGTAACTGGTCTTTTGGATCAGCTATTTAGCTAGTATTCTCTCAGAAAGTGACAGATTATAACTGCAGCCAGTTAGGCTTTCCTCCAGTTTCAAAGGGATGTAAAACTGAAGAAGGTCCAGCAGATGCCTACCATGGTGATAAGGGGACTAAAGCACATAATCTCTGAGGAGAGCTAGAGGGAATAGGCTTGCACAGTCTGGCAAGGAAGAGGCCAAGAGGCAATCTGACTGTAGCCTACAATTACTTGAAGATTAGTTGCAAGATGACAAAGCCAAACTTTTCTCAGCAGCGTAAGGTAACATAACAAACTTCAGTTCGGTACATTGATCTGGACACTAAGAAAAAGCTTTTCACCAGGTGGGTAGTGCATCATAGAGATTATATGAATTCCACCTTTGGAGATTTGTCTTGCAAATTCTTGACAACCCATGACTGACCTGATTAGCACTGGCATTAGTGGCACTTTGAGTGGAAGATTAGTCTTGACCACCTCCAGAGGTTCCACTGAGTCAATTCTTTTACGACTGTGCAGTAACATGCAAGAACTGGATCCATCCAGACACACTCACACATCCATTCTGAAACTGAAAAGGACTTGCTGTAGACGCCTCTTCTAAAAAAGCCCAGCTTTTAAGGGTGGGGAAGCAATTTCAATAGATACTTGGTATATGAAGAACCAGAAGTGTCTTTTAAACCACTGCAAGTGAGTACAGATTGAATTATTCTCCCTGAAGTGCAATAGGGAATACAATCTAATCTCACCAGGTCAATAACATATTGTGCTAGTAAATCTAGTTTATTTTTTACTATACTCTTACCTTCTCCATTGATTATTTTCATCCTTTTATCCATATAAATATGCTAGGTCACATAGAAAACCTGATTACTGTAGTTAAAATTATCCAATGAAAAACAAACTAAGTATTTATGCTTGCAGAGAAAGAAAACCATCAACTTTCAGAGAAACTTTCAATAGTCTGTCATGTAAAAGGTTGTCAAGAAAATTACCTAAATAAATCAGATGCATTAATTTGTAACTCTTAATGAAACACATCTGGAGGATTATTTTTTTCTCCTTTGAGTTTGCAAGATAGTAGGAGAGCATTCTGAACTTTGCTTTCGTTTCAAAAAATAACTAAGCGATGTTACTCCAGCAGTAATTGCTGGAACACATGCCCTGGTGATCTGAACACTTAGGAGGAAGTCACCCAGATCGGTAGAGGAGAGAGGGCTCTTGAAGATTCCTGCTCCCCAGTTATTTCACTGAAAGAGACTTCCTTATGTACATAGAACAGAAGAGGGCAAAACGAGTATTCTGTCATGGTTTGAGGGATGCTAACATTCATTTCCTTCATCAAACCTAAGTACTGTAAAAAAGCTCATGGCGATCACTGCAAAATCAGATTTTGATTCTAGTAAATTCTTATGCTTATCATTGCTTTTTGCAGCCAGGAAGACTGCCACCATTATTCTGTATCTTCATCCTGTTAAACCTCTTTAAAATGGCAGGCAGTAGAGTCTTTATAGCCATGAAGCAACTGAGAACTACTAGATCCTCAATGAGTCAAAAGAATGGACTGGATGGATAGTTGCCAGATTAGTTAAATACAACCTAGTTAAGCCTACATCTTTTTTTCATCTCTTTTTTCATGTCCATGATAGAGGATAATCTGAGGAATTCAAAAGCCTAATATACTTACTGTTGAAGACCAAGAAGAGAAACATCTCATTCATTATACATGGTCTCAGTGGTATTATTGGCATCAAAGTAGAATACGGATTTATGTATTTTCTCCAGGACTGATAAGCAGTAAAACATTCCATTTATCCTCAAATTGGATTAAGTCAGATGTCTGTTTTCTGATCTTCTATCATTCATAGCTACCAAATCCTTATTATACACTTACCCACCAGTTTTGAATTAAAAAAAAAAATAAAAAAATCTATTCAGACTGAAATTATGATAGCAAAATGTAATCTCAAACAACCCATGGCAAAACTTAGCAAAATTAGTATTTTGGTACTTGGCTATAAGCCGTATTAAAAATAGGTGTATTTTTTTCAATCTAACAGCATGTTTATACATTACCTGCTTAAAATAATTAGCAACTGAAACAATGACCATATGTGGTCATTAGGATAATGATATTAAATGGATATGCAAATTTCCTTACAAAGAAACCTGAGTATCTGTGAGGAAAGAAAGGTAATTATGACACATGGTACAAACTGAACTGCACCATTAAGAATTTAAACCACAAATATTTAAAGTAAGAAAATAGGAATAATTTGGGAGTTTTAAGTTTTGGAATAGCATAGGTTTATTAAGAAAAGTATTGTCACAGAAATAGAAATGTTATTTTTAAAATCTAATTTTTTGAAGTTTATGTTCATGTATTTGTAACAAATGATATATCAGACCCCCCAGAGACAGCATAACCAATGTAATATATGCAGTAGCAATGTGAAACCTGGTATTTACAGATAACAGAAACTAATGTACTTGATCCTTCCCCTTTTTTTCAAACATATTTACTAGTTAACAGTCCCCCTTTCCTGGACTTGTAACCCTGTTGTTGTAAATACTAGCTGGTGATATGCTGACTTATGTCAGCACTGAAATCTGGCACCATGCTTCATTAGCCAGCCAACAAAGCAATTCAGGAGTGTTATTGAATCATATACCATTCTTAGTATTCTCCTTTTCTCATTTTTGTTTCACTGTGTGATTTTTTTTTTTCACCATCCTATTTCTCAGGAGAGAGAAAAATGCTTTGTATCCTGTTTTTAAAACTATCCCCAGCAGCAACACCAATACTAGTATTTTCACAGACTGTTTTCTCCCATCCACAAATCCTAACAATACCCCATAGAAACTAATTTCAAATTTATGTTTAATGTTTGCTAAAAAACAAAAAAAAAAAAAAAAAGAGAGACAATTACTTTATTTCTATGTATTTATTTCAGTTCACTTTTTTATGTAGGTTTTCTTTTGAGTTGTATTTTCTCTTCTGTTCTATATACTATCTTACTACATATAATACTTACCATCAACAACTGAATTGATCGGGAACTGGTCAGGGCTAGACAGCAGTACAGTACTGTCTTTCAGAATTATAGATTAACTTCCAATGAAGCCAATAGGAGCTTGTCGTCAACATAATATTCATATTGCCGTATTGAACGTAATCTGGTCTTTAAGACAGTTTCTCAAAAGCACTCAAAATAGTCAAATGATAACAAAAAAGATTTAAAAGTATGAAATAACTGAAGAGATTATTAGAAAGCCAGTATTTATCTATTTTTATTGGAAGTTAAGATTTATCTTTCCTAGTTTACATTAAGATTCTGATTGTCTGAAGTGCGGTAATAGACTATTGAAAAACCGTGTCATGTTTCTCTCAAATTGGATAACTGAGAAGTATCCAGACTCAGAATGCTCACGTACATTTGAAAAAACATATATGAGAACAAAGCTGAGTCAACTGTGTAGTTTAATACATTGAGTCTTACTGAAAACCACTAGCTAATTGTAATTGTACTTGACTGATAGGTAGAAGTTGCTACCAGTGGTGCAAACTGTCTTGTCCAGATCGCAAGTTTTCTAACAGGAAAGGAGACCTATTTCCTCACTGCTCCATGAGGAATGAGAATATGATATTACTCTTGACAGAAGTGAGAGTCTACCTGGCAAAATAAAATCTCAGAAGTCAGTACTAATATGGCCTGTATTTCATATTTAGGGCCATTGTTCATCTGAGAAGACACATGATAAAAAAAAATGGTGACTCTGCCTTTTGAATGAGAAAGCAAGCCTTCATGTATATGTTCCTTAGGGAACATAAATATTTACAGACCAATTTTCTACAATACTTTGTAAGCTTCCTATCTTCATCAAGCCAAAAACGTGGTATTTTGCATGTCTGAAAAGTTGTCTGAAGGACTGCAACGCTGCTCCTCAAAAAGGCACTTCAGAAGGCCAAAAAATAGCAGTTGTCTTCATAACATGCTAGTAGTCCCTCTTAGGAATATTTTTATCATCAATAGCAATGAAACAACTGAACTATTTGTGAGCTGCCAGTGCAAATATTGCTGACTTCCAAATTACAGAAGTTTAGCATGCATCCATGTTGTTTCACAACACTTATTTTTCTCACGTTCCTTCCTTTACGTATGTTTGGGTTTTAATGAATTAAATGGAGAGTAAAGAGGGAAGTAAGACATTTATCACATGCTTTCATCAATGAAAACAAACTGGTAGGTCTCCAACTCATGTAGGCCTTTGGGTACTATTATAACTAAAATAACTGAGTGCGGGGGATCTGACTTTCAAAATTTGATTTGGACTCAAGTTTGGTTCACTGTGCCTACATTATTATCTGAAAGCTACAGAAAGAAAAGAGGTTTTGGCAAAGCTAGGAGAGGAAAGATAATTCTAAATGTAGACAATCTAGTCAGAATAGAATAAACAAACAAACAAAAAAATCCCAAACCACAAAACAAGACAAAACACAAAGTATTACTGGATAAGTGTCTTCTAAAAAAATCTGAAGAAAAAAAAACAAAAAAAAACCAAAGCCCTTGAAAAATGCCTGGTAAAAAATTACATCACACTTCTGCAGAAGTAGAATCTGAAGCACCAAAAAAAGCAGTAGTATCTGGCCAAAAACCAGATAATAGCAGGACCAGAAAGGGATATCGAGTGTCCAAAACCATAATCTGCTAAGCTAATAGGCAACAGTTCTTTCCACAAACATATATAAGATCACATGCAATCTGTAGCCACCAAAGACAGGGTAGTGCTTTCTTTCATCTCTGACACAACACACACAACATTCAGCTGTTAACATTTCGTTAAGACATAACGGTGCCGCTAACGCGATTCTACAGAAGTAACTTACCTTACATTACAGGAACAGGTTAACACCTAACATCTAAGGATTCTGAATAGTGCCCTTAGGAAACAGTAGGATACATGTGTCAAAGTCCAGGGGCAGTCTTAAATTGCGACCTAGGAAATATTACTTCACCTCAGAATGAATTCTACTGTTACCATGAATTAGTTTCAGTATGCCTAAAAGTTACAAAAAATATTGCAAGGATTGACGAGACAGCAAGGCAAACATAGATGTATGCAAGGCAAACAAATGTATATGCATCACTTTGTGTATGCTTTAAATAAATCTATAGATTAATAAATCTATATATTTCATCCATCAAAACCATACATCATTCCATCAGCATTGCAACATAAAATACCCCTGCTTCTGTCCAATATTATATAAAAATCAAAAAGAAATCTTCATCAGTTACACCCATTAACTTCAAGAAAGTCTTATATACTGTTATATTCTTTTACAAAGAGACAGTAACATTAAATGCCAGGAAACATACCTGAAGGAAGGAAACCTATGCTTCCTGAATTACTTTCATTTGATCCAGATGTGAAGGGAGAGTCAAGAAAAAACAAAAACTTGCACCTCATCATTAGGGGTTTTTAAATACATAAAACATTCCTCTAAGACAAGAGCTCTATTTCCACTTCCATGAAAGCGTCTGTATATACCTCAGAACACTTTGTTAACATATTCCTTATGGAAAGTATCATCTCCATTCTACAAATAAGGTCCTGAAACAGATCTGCTTATTTGAAACTGTTCACACATTTGGAACTAAGAGATGGTCCATTTAAAACAAGAACAAAACAACAAGAAAACAGGTTGCCAACTTAAATTTATGTTATCCATATACTAGGGTACCAAAACATTTTAAAGACGGTACAGAAGCAGGTGAATCCTTCATAATTACAATTTCTTTTACAAAGCTGTGTTTTTATATTCACAATTTATTCTCCTACAAGAGTTTCCAATAGACTAAACAGACATGTATTCTTCTTTCAATGGTTTCCTAAGTCTTGATTTAGCCTAGTGGACAAGGTTTGGGCCAACACCTTGTCATGGACACACATGAATGATTACTTTGGCAGAATTACTGTGTTTGGGTCTGTCCTGGTTTCAGCTTAGTTTATTTTCTTCCTAGTAGCTGCTATAGTNTCGCACCCCACAGGCAAGAAACATAACCAACTCTCTGTCACTGAGCCAATCCCGAATTCTTTAAAACATAAAATTTTCACTACAAATTGAGCATGTCTAATATGCCAAACAATGATCCCCAAAATAACTGAAGCAACAAAACACATAATGACAGCAGACACCAGCAGCAGCTATAACAAACAATATGCACCCCAGAAATGCTTGCACTTTTTTTTTTAAGAAAATGTCAACATACTTAATTCTTAGTCAGGCTCTTTTCTATTAATTTGGTGTGTCAGAATGGAATTTTAATGAATAGGATTTTATACATCAGGAATTAAAAAAAAAAAGACATTATCTCCCTTTAAAAGTATGTCATTCATTTGTAATTACATCTTATTAAATATTAATGTATTTTAAATAATAAGTGCAAACACACAGATGGTAAACAGCAGGAACTCCCAAATAACACAAACGACAGCTCAAAATGCTTGTGAAATCCTTTCTTCAACATACAGTTTCTTCAAGAATAGTTCACGCAAAAGAAGTAATTGGAAATTGTGTATGCTTTAGCTCTTTTAAACTGCACCATGCACCAGCTGTCTTCATAAGCATTTGTAAAGACTTTCAACATGTTACCATGTCCAAACATCATGAGTTTCCTGGCACAGGTCTTTCATAGGGAATCAAGCTGCTAAAAATACCGTGGTAGTATTTAAATTAACCCCCCTCACAAACTGTGACAAAGTATGAGAAATATTTCACTAATATTAGTGACATTCTTAATAATGAGAAAATGTGGCAACAACATTATTCAGCAGGTCATTCAGATCTGTCTATATAAAGCTATGTGAACATTTGGTTATTATGAGTGAATTGAATGAAGCGGAAAAACACACAGCATCAGAATTCTATATACACACTATACACAGGACATTGTTAGACTAGTGACGGCTGTTCTGCTTCTTCCGCCTCCTTCCCTCATATTACTGCAGTAAATCCAATTTGAGGTATCACTACTATATCTCCTGAGCAATTAACTTACATCGTCGTTCTACAGTCTCTAGTTCTAATTTATACATAATGAAAAGAAAGTGTTAGAACCCAACCCACATGCACATCTGAGTAAATAGTGGCATGTAGCACACCCTTAATTGTGATACTTGTATGACAGTTTATATA
>VZTL01010866.1:728-36617 GCA_013400535.1 Scopus umbretta
AAAAAAAAAATCACACAAAAAAGTAAGCTAGTCAAGAATTACACTCAAATATATCACTGTCAGTGATGGAGAAACATGCAACCAATATGCTATCCTTCTATATACCTAAGTTCAACTCCTTCCCAAAATCGTTACCATCAGAGTCACCATTGGTTTGCATAATCTTCCCCTCAGTCAGCCCAAGGGCAAATGCGCTTGAAGATATTCAGGTTAGTCACTAGCATCAGTCATCTGTTGAGGCAATTCTGCTTTCTCCCAAATGCATCAGTCCCTTTGTTCATTCATCTTGTGAAGTTTTCTATGAATAATGACTTACTTAACACCACTTTTCTCAAAAGGTTCCAACTCCATGCTAAAACCATTATTACACCACTGCTTCCAAAATGAAATGCTCACCCAGCTTCAGTCCAATCCTCTAAGGCCTGGGAAAGAGCCAGAGTCAGGAGGGAAGAGCCAGTCCTCAGCCCAGAGCTGCTCCTAGCTAGTTATTCACAGTACACTCTCTACATAATCTCATCAGCTCAAGTTTTTTCTTTCCATCTAGATAAACCAAGTGGACATGCAAGCAGAAAAAATGTGACTCTAATCCAGATCAGTGCTATACAGCTGGGCCTCCAGTCAGCTATTCAAAACAGGTACCTGTCAACATAGTCATTTTTCTGACCAGCAAACAAGAACTCAAGGGGAAAGAAAAACAGAAGAGCCCTCCTCATGCATTCCAGCTTACATCTACAAACGACTGCTTCAGATTCCATTTTTAAAAGGATATTAAAGTGTCACCTGCTGAATGGAAGCTGTTATTAGATTCTACTTAGTCCAAAGTAGTACAAGTCTTTTATAACACCACAGCATCAATTCTTAAAGCGGAAACATGGGAGAAAAATATCTGACGCTATCCAGCTGTGAAACAGAAATGACAGGTCAACCATTTACACTTTGAGAAACGTCCATTGCACCATGTGCAGAGTGAAAAATAAATAAAATAAAAAAACCAATTAATCTGCTTCTAAGTTGAACTTTCCATCATAATTTCCCTACCCCTCCTTACTTAATTTTTATGACCATGCCAAGAATGTAGATTTTTTTCTGATTATTTATAGAAAATGGGTTTTATATAGACCAATAAAATTCCTGTAATTACAAAATTAATTTGCTTTGGGAGGAGAGTGGCTGTTGTCTTCTGTTCCAAGCAGAACACAAATAATGGGAGTCAAAAATCAGGCAACTAATTACAGAGCTTAAACTTCAGATCATGTCAACCACTAGTTAATGAACCAGCAATTTTTGCAGTTTTGAATAATAAACATATTTTTTACAATTGCAATCTGTCCATGGACAGTTCACAAACGAGACCAAAACTGATGAAAAATTAACCACAGAATCAGAGAGACAATAACAACATTAGAAAAGAATTTAAAGTATAGCATAAAGATTAGATAGGGGAAGCACCATGAATAGAAAATGCTTAACTACTAATCATGTACCTGATTATGTTTTAACATGACTTTGACGGTACAGACTGTACACCATTGAATGTGGATTTTTTCCTTTCTTACATCATTCCCCTCTTACTCGTGGGGGTAGACACATGCCCTCTCCTTAAGTAACTTCTTGTTATGCTTTGTGCCTTTCCCAGTCTGTTCTGACATCTCATACAGACAACAGAAGCAACTGGTGGACCCAAAGGGCTCTACTCCTTCTCCACAACTGTTTATGGAAGACTTGAGTGTTGCAACACTCCCTGGAGTTGCTTAAGGACAAATCAGCAGCCTCAGGTGCAAAAAAATACTGTGGCAGAAGATTCTGGATGACATTCAGCAAGACTGGCTGCAGATCAGAAGCAGGGGGACCCAGCATCTTGAGGGTGTCATCTGAGACAGGCAGCTGGTTCTCAGCTTCAGGCTCTGCTGAGTTTACGCAACTTCTTCTTGGTTCCTGCTAAGCTCTACCTTAATTTGAGAAAGAACAGTGTAATATGGCACATCACCTGTGAAAAGATTACAAACCCTTGCCATAAGAAAGCTATTATGGGGTCTGTAAATTTTTAAGCACTGTGACTAGCCCAGTAGTGGTTTTACTTTTTGACCCTTTATCTAATTCCTCTTTGGATGATGAAAACACTGCCTTATTTTCACACTGACAGTAAAAAAAACCTTTTTTTTTTCTCCATGCATAGCAATAGTCAAAAGCAGAAACAATCTTACATTTTTGTACCTATTTTTTCCCTAAGTAGTAACACTAATGCCTTACACCTGTATGCTGCATGTCAGCCTAGAGATGTATTAGGTATATATACTCCCCAGTAATATGAAGCAAAAATCCATGATAGATTACAGTGCAACATGATAAATTATACATAACATAGACCATCTTAAGATCATTCTGCTTCTTAAGCTACCTTCCTGCAGATAAAAATCAGACTCAAGGCCTCAGTGATAGCTCCTAGTCCCACAAGCTCCATAACAGAGGCAGAACCCAGCTTTAGATGCCAGAATGTTCATTTTAACATTTCCCTTCCCAAAACCCATCTATGTTATGAACTGATACTCACCTTAATATGAAATGGTACATTTTAGCTGTCACTGAAATGTGTGAAGGACATTTGTACACCCAAGAGAAATGTGAAACATTAGTTTCATGAAAGCTGAAAAGAACGATGCTCTTAATTGTTCACCTATGCACTATGCCATGGCAACCTTTGTTCTTTCCACCCCTTAAGCATTCAGCTCTTATCATAGAAAAAATCTTTAATTTTACAAATCTGCTGTACCTCTATTATTTTTCATAAGTACTACAGCCATTTCATACATTGCCACCAAGTTCATCAATGCAGCTAGCAACATATATGTCTGCCCTTTACAAATTATACAATAGGCTGTAGAAGGTGGCTAATGTCTTTAAGAGTACAGAACACTGCATTTGTTGTCTTGGACATACTTTCCAACATTGAATTACATACTGTTTTGCCAGGGTAAATAGAAATGCCAGAGCCTTGTCAATTAACCATGTAAAGTAATTTTTTAAAAGTATCATTATATAATAAACTTATGTAATTGAAACAAGACCCTGAATACAGAACAAATGGGTAGTATTAATTCGTACCTCGCCATGCTGTCAACAGTTAACCATATGACTAACGCCACATGCAGCTTGAAGCAAGAAAATCTTTTTTTTTTGCCTCTGCTGAGTTAATCTGGGTTATTATAAGTTCGTGGTTGATCCAATTAGAAAACAAGAATGTAGAAACTGTCTTGCAAACAAAAACAAAGAACCACAAAAGTTTTTATTAAGTATTCATTTTCATAACACATTTATCTTCTTTTGCATTTTCACTGCCTCTAAAAATATACTGTCCATGGTATTTGCATTGTATAATTGATACCAGTCTACCAGTTATGCCATATTATTTTACCACCATGTAATTTTAGACAGAAATCTTACGTATTATTTATTTTGAAATATAATCTTTAATAATAAGCTCCATGAAGATTGTTTTCTGTTTCTCATCTTGCCACAGTAAAATTCAAAGAAGGCATGAAAGGTGTTGAAAGGGCATATCAGCTGGCAGTCATGAGGTTTAACAGTGCAGTGCTTTCTAACATCACCTCTAAATTGCTTACACTGTTTTTTGCAAGTGACTTCACTCATTAGGATTTGTTGTTTGACTTGGTAAAGTAAACACTGACATGCCTATCCCACCTTGTTGGTGCAAGCTACCAGCCATTAGTCTGATGCATCTATCACAGTACACATCAATTTGATTCACAGCACCCTTGCTAAAATACTGTAACTGGTCTTTCTGGTGACCTTAACTTCACCAATGTTGAAAACTCTTTCAGAACTTTAAGAAGCAATTATCAATATTTACATTGGTGATCTTTTGGCAAATGCCAGATTTCACTCTCTTTTTGAAAAGAATGACTCATGACAAATAAATGTAACAGATGTCAAAACTTGTTGAAAAAAGCACTTGAAAAACTGAAATCTGATATTTAAAATTGAAGAGTTTTCAGCTATTGGTAATCAAAAGGTGATTTTTTTCCCTACTCAGCAGCAGGCTCACAAGATCCCTCTCTCTTTTCTCACACTGGTAAGAATTTTCATAAAATTTGCAAAATTACCTGTAAACTGAAGAACAGGAAGGTCTGAGCTCTTAAACACCTTGAAGAGATGGAGAATGGGCTGCAAAAGCATGCTATTTTGGCACGATACAGTCATCATAATTTTCTCAATGGCAGTCCCAGAGGCTCCAGTGGTTTAATAAGAAAAAAGCAGTTATTCTTGACGACGAACAAAGTCCAATGATCTCTTCTCCCCATTCCTCACCAATGGTACCCCTGAGCTAAGGTTTTTGTAGACCACAGTTACAACATGTGTTGTGGTATAAATAACAAATAACATTGTTTTACTTTACCAAATCGGAGCTCTTGGAAATTTGTGTATTTAATTCAACAGCCTCTCAAAAGATTGGCCAATTTCTCCTTATTCTGTTCATTCAACCCATTTACTGGTTTCAAGGAAGCTCTTCAAAGAAAGTTGTTCTTTGTAAAGAGCAAGATTTTCCAGTGTCTAAAATGAAAACCCAAGAAATCTCATCAGATGAGAAGCTGATAAGGCTTTTCTAGTTTGTAGCATAGCTGTTTCTACAATATGCTGCAGAACAAAGTGATAGCTTTGTATCTACAAGCAAAATGGTCTGCAGGTCTTCACAGAATTCATGAATGCCAGTGTCCTTAATACATCATTAAAATTCAGAAGTCATACTTAGAATAATTCATTAAAAATTCGATGTTCATGTTTTTCACCACCTTTCTGCATCCTTTAAGGTGGCCCCAGCAGACACAGATTTAAGAGTGCATTGACATAACTTTGCACTAAAGAGAGAAAAAAATATTAGAAACAAGTGTCCAAAGTTAAAATCCTATTCGGTCCCTCACCTGGAATTATCAAATATAGATTTAATTTTCACAGCCATGAATTGTATAAAATGTCCTTCCCTTTCCTATGTAGTAAAGGAGAAAAATTATAACTGCATTAAGTAACCATATTTCAGCCTCTGCATCTACTGGGAGGAAAGCAATTATGTGGTAGTGGAGTATGCTTGCCTGATGTGGAATTCTGGTCTCTGAATTCAAACTAACCCCCTTATTCACATTCATCAGGACATACTCTTATCTACACAATATAAAACAAAGCTAATATGTTTCATATGAAAGTAATGAAGATTCACCTGAAATGCTGTTCCTCTTAAAGATATTATAATATAGCCTCATTCAGGGAAAAGCTGTGCCTTTGCATGAACTTCACAACAACTTTGTGGCTAGAACGGCTAATCCCAAACAGCACATGAATGTACACATTTTCAGCACAGTCCTGCATCTGGCAATCTGGCTAGACTTGATAAACTGTAGGATTCTTTTCTTTCCAATTTTTTAAATAATAGATGGCAAACATTATTATTTCTGTAATGAAAAAGTGCTATTGTCAGCTACTAGCATGATGGCAACGCAACTGCTCAAACATGACATTCTTTTCCATTGCTTTACTTGCTCGCACCTAACTGATTTATAAGCTACTTTGCTTTTGAAAAGAAAAGCATGAGTCACAGAAGGAAAATAATAGGTTATTGGGGGTAATTAGTACCTGGTTTTGCCACTGCTGCCATGACCTCTAGGAGTTTTTAGAACCATTTTTTAATACAAATTCAGTGTAAGTTTTGATATTTGAAGACGTGAAAGAAATACACAGGTAGAAAGGATGAAATATAAGCATTATCTGCATTTCACTGAGAGCTTACAGAAAAGCAGCAACTGCATCTGTATGGAAAGCCTAAAGGAAGACCACCCTATTAAAGAAGCAGAAAATGCTAGCATCGACCACAGCAGTCCCCATTTTTCTATACTGCATCAAACACTAAATGGAAATAAATTACACTGACATAAGGCCATATAAAATGCAGGTTTCTGCAACGTTCCTTCACAGAGACACTAAGCTGACAAAGAATATTTTCTTCTACAAAACCTGGGCTCCCAAAACTGGGAGGGGTTACACCAGGCTAAATAAGGAATTTTGGTTCCCTTCCCCAGTAAATCTTTGGGGAGAAAAGAGAATTGCTCTTCAGACACATATAGAACATTACTCAAAAACGCTGCAGAAGATAATCTGGAGAGCAGGCAACAATACAGTGAGCCTTCCTTGTGCAAGCACGTTTCTGATTTACAGCATTTCATCATGACTTTGTCCAAGTTAAAGCATAACCAATGTACTAGTCTGTCTACTGGGATATAAATCCTAGCACAACTGCAGACACACACACCCCTACATGGCACAGCCGAGGAAGAGTGGGACTACCTTTAATCAGTACTATTCTGGATCTAAAATCACATGTGTGCTGGCCACTCAAAGGTTCAGCTCCAGCCAGCACCAATTTGTCTTCCATGTGAGAAAATCACACACAGAAATCCAGAACTGAAGCTTTTCTGATAATGTTGGAAAAAAACGAGCCAAAGGTTCATGAGCTTTCCAATTGCGAGACGTTACTGTGGGAAGAAATTAGCTCACACGAATCAGTGCCTCACCTTAGCTGCAAAATAAACCCAGTGGTGTGCCTGAGATTTTCGCAGCACATTCCTCTTGTGCAGATGTTTTGACATTAGCAGCTGGATGCAATCACCGACCAGCATCTAGATCAGACTTCCTGCAGCAGTCAATGAGGAAGATGAAAAAAACTCATACAACCGACCAAGAAAATTACTCAGTCTGGAGGGCTCTTACATACGCACTCAGCCAGCAGAAGTTATTAGGTCCAAGCTTTAAGAACTGGGGGCATATAATTTCATCTTGGATTGCACATGTTTCTTCCACAGTTTGTTTTCCCATTGATCTTAATATCATCTGGCTTTCTTTTCTTTAATATTTTACTATGTTTGAAAACCAGGCACTTTTATGATTAGTTTAGTTTAGTTTAGTTGGGCCAAATTGTAACAGGCAAAACTCCCATTGACTTTAAAATTGAGCAACAGCTTTAGGATTATTTTTCCAGAAGATTAGATCAAATTTGGCTCTAGTCATGCACATCTTTTTCGCTTAATTCCTTTTTCAAATCTTTAACATCTGTACAGAATATGGGTGGACTTCCTTCGTCATTTTGAATGGGATTGAAGCCTATTGCTTCTGTTTATAGGATTCATTTTTGATGTAAAGGGTTCTGGGAAAACTGCACTGAGGCTGTACAGAAAATAAAAAGGTTGTTCAGCACGGTGACAGACCTTGGACCATACTCACAGCAAAGCAGGGAATGCTACCAGGTACACACATACATGCAATGAATCAGCTTCAGACATATAGTTAAAGAAAATTTTGCCCTCTGCTATTCTGCTAAGGACTCAAATTTAAAACTTTGGAAAAACCTGAATTGTAACATCTTCCAGGTGCCATAGAGCAGTGCCAAACAACCACTGCCTCACAACAAATTAGGGGCTCTTTGGGTTGTGAAGACAGGCTTGATGAGGTAAAAAGAAATGTAAGGACTGCAGGAAGAAATCTGTTAAAAGCAATTGTTTTGCTGAAACAGAGAAGTCACATCTTCTTGTTACATGCACTACTCTGCTAGAACTCTCTTCCAAAACACAAATTGCTATTTCACCCTCAGCCTCTCAATCCACATCTATTCCTTGGCTGGCAAACACAGAATGATTGGCTGGGAGCTCCCAGGGTAGCAGGTATGCGACTTTATACACTTGTGAGATGACTGTTGCAACAGTAATATTGGCTGGAAGTAACAGAATGCCTTACACTGAAATAGATGACACCTGACTAGATCAAAGAAAACAATCAAAATCTACGTTTCTCAAATTCAGTCCAATAGCAAATAAATGTTACCGAGGCTGGTCTGTCCCCTCAGGAAATGTTTAGTGGACTCAAACACTGGAAATTATATATCAGCACTATCTTTTGGATATTACATTATCAACTGTTATTTCATTAATTGATTCAGCTAAAGAAAATAACTCTGTAGTTTGCTTTGGATCCATGAGTTTGGAGATGTGCTCCTTAGACAACTCCAAGCTGGCATGCCTTCGTGAAGACTCAGTTTAAGAGAGCACTGTTGGAGTGAGAAGATGTGTAAGGATAAAACTGAGTAAGCATGCAGCAAAAGACACGTATGAAACATGTAGGCATTTGTTTCTTTTTCATGAAAGGGATGCCTTTGAAGGAAGATCACTTTCTGGGCTCATTTGCCATCACTGTCCCTAATGACATCAGAGAGAGACTGATCAGCTCTACTGAGAGACATAAGGATGCTCTCTGCACTACTACTTTCCCTGTCCAGAACCATGCAGTATCCTGCTCTCGTTTTGATTTCCCAATACACTTACCTGAGTGATGGCAATAGGGTTGCATTCTTTAGTGGCATCTGCTGCCCAGTGCCCCAGACACACAGTGTGCATCTTCTGCCTAGACCAGGATCCTTCTGGCAGCCAAGTAAATTACACGTCAACTCTTTTAACATTTCAATCAAAGAAAGGAGATGGCCTATGACTAAATACCTACATCTCGGTCAACTCCACTCTTCCAGTAGTGACTCCTTGATTATTTCTCTGTATTCTTACAGCCTAAGAATTTTTATTGCAGAAAAATTTAAACAAGCCCAAATCAATGATAAGGAGATCCACATACTTCTAAACAGAGAAGGTGCTTGGCAGTATGTCAACAAAAAAAGTACATGAATGTCAGCGATCAATGCCATTAGCCCTATTGCCACCACTGAAAATACTTTATTCTAGATATAATTATATAAAACCAGGAAAGTTGAGTGGATTGTGATACAGTATAGTTCAATTTGGACAAATTTTTTTTAACTGCTGTCTTTGAATGGAGTTACGGATGCCCTTAGGAAAAAAAAGTAGTAACTCTCTGTCTGTAAGAAATGCAACACAGGATTAACCAACAGAAAAGATTAAAGTTAATCTAACAAGAATTGATATCATATACTAAGTAAAAGTTTCTAATTAATCAAAGCTCTTTATATATGTCTCTTTTTTGGTATACCTTGCTACTAAAGCTTTTTGCATTGACATACCATATAGCTCTGTATTTCTTACCTCTGTAATGTTTGTTCTCACAGCAGTAAATGAACCATAAATGCACACATGCAGTCCAAAAGATTTTATTATGGATTTTTCAAATTAATCTTTGGGACTTTTGTGGGAGCAGATACTACATGCTTCCTGTCCTGGTTTCAGCTTNACAATCACTGTATTTCATTCATTCATGTTTAAATACTGAATATTTTATCAAACTTTGTTTAAAACATTCTGACGAAAAAAAACCATGAAAAATCATGGTAGCCCTTGAATTAATAATAAATGCAACTGGAAAACTAAGGATAAAAACGTAATTGCCATTCATGGAGGGCAGCTGCAAAAGTTTTGGCCCAATATCTTAATCAATGAAGTGAAGCAAACAAATAATTTTTGCTTAAGTATGCAAATAGTATAGTAAATGGCAAAGAAGGAGTAGAAGATGTTGGTGTAGTTACACAGACTGATATGGATCACTTACAAATGTGGACTTATCTAGATCACATGCATTTTACCACTGCTGAATGCAAGATGATAGATCCAGAAATGAGTAACTTACGTCACACTTACAAGTCACTCTGAGAGGGACTTAAAATCATGTGCAGCATGTCCTCCTGGAATTACTAGGTAGCTAGCAGTGTTAATGCAATACACAAATGCTTTGGCAGAAGAAAAATGCTGAATACCCACTAGGATTACAGGAAAAAATACGGATTCTGTACACAGTAGTATGCAAACTACTGCTGGGTGAAATGTTCAATTCCAGACTGGAATCCACTCTCCAAAAGAAAAGCTGCCAAAACTTGCAAAGAGTTCAAGCAGTCTGAAATATATGCATTATCATGACTGGCTTTAAAAGTTTGGTCTTAATTTACAAAAACAAACAAAAAAAACAGTAATTGAGAGGTGACTTGAAAGTATCTTGCTTGTATTTAATTGGGAAAAAAGAATTTCTGACAAGAGAAGGAATTTTACTGTATCAGGGAAATATGTGAGAAGGTATCATTGCTGGGAACTGGAGTCAGGCAAACTGGTGAGAAATAAGACACATTTTCCTCTAACTGTGAATAGTGAATCCTTTGGAACAATCTGTCTATAGATGTAATTGATTAATACTCATTTGATATCTTTTAAATGAAGAGTTGATGCCTTCCCATAAGATACTCACTCACTCTTAAAGGGTTTTAAATAATGACTGCTGGGTAGGTTGCATGGCCTGCATTATTCAACAGTGCAGGCCAGATGGCCATAGCCATCTCTCTGGCCTCAAAATTAGTGAAATGCTAGTAAGTACACTCAGAAATGTTTGGAAAATGGGGATGCAGAAGAGAGAGCAGATATCAGTGCTTGGGAGCAGGCCAAAAGCTTAACGAGCCACTGAGAACCAGCAGGAGCACATTTCAGTCCCATATTTCCACAGGGGTTAGGGCAAGGAGAGACAGAGAGATCTGTTTAGAGACTGTTTGTTCTTGCTAAATTCTTTCCAGAATCTAGTTAGAAGTATTTAGAAAACCCTTTCATTCGCTAAGAATAGAAAGTAATTTATGCAACTACCATAAGCAACACTTTTTCAGGTTCGTGTAAAACAGCTCTGGGTACTCCCATCTTCATCTGGCCTCTTGCTTAAGGAATTAGTCATACCTGGCCTCTCCACTACAGTCCCATTGTCCAGACTGGGATTTATCGCATAGAGCACAGTGAAAAAATTCTGACTGTTAATAAGGAGCTTAGGTTTGTGGACAGTAGTAGATTTTACATATTTAGCTGCTGTTGCTAAATATTAATAATAGAATACAGAAATATTACATATGTATTATATACACATTATTACATATAGTGTATATATAAAAATACAGAAATATATAATATATATGCTAGTGGAAATATATATCTAAAAAACCAAAAATATTACACATTAAGGATAAAAAGCTTTCTGCATTTTCCAGTCTTCTGGCGAATGAAAAGTCTAATTGCTTTTGTTAACTCCCCACATAGCTTTCACCCACAGTCTCTGCTTGTTCACTTGCCATGTACCATACTTTCCTGTCATTTAAGCCACTCAGTTGCATTTTCATCTTCAGGGCTCCCTCTGAATAGCTGAAAAGCACGAGCAAAACTGTGAACAGCTGATCCCCTCCTCCTATGCCAATGAATGTCTCCAGCTGTTTTTTGAAGGTTTTACCTTTCTTGTGGGATATTTCTGGTTGGCCTTCATATTCCGGTGTCCAAGCATGAACCATTGAAATGCACAGTGTCTAAATGACCTAAAAGGTTTTAAAATCCCACTTGGATCTCTCATCATATTTAAGCTTTCAAATACCTTTGGCCAACTGGCCCAGCGTATTCCTATCCTAATTTCTGTATGAATCCTCACAGAAAAATGAGAAAACCACTAGGAAAACTTTCTCCTGATAGTTCTTTTGTAAAACTTTACCTGAAATTTTACAGTTTATGTATGATCATTACACATTTCCAGCAAGATCAAGATCAGCTGTGGAGGCTAGAACTCTTATATTGGTTTCCAGTACCAGCTGCCACACATGAGAGCCTCATCTGTTTAAAATCAGTCAAAAGGCTGCTTTTGAATGGACACAAGTTTGTTAAGAACAAAGTTAAGAAATAAGCAATGGAGCTGTCAGAAGATCTTAGGGTATAATTAAATTACAGTAAATTGAAGTCACTGAAATCTCTCTCAGAACTATTTGGCCAAACACTGAAGCAATGCAGATAATTGCTATTTACAATCCCATAACCAAGGACAGCCATTACCATGCAGAGCTAAAATTCCTCCATAAAACAAAGAGTTTAGAAAAGAAGCAGATTTCCATAAGTTATTTTGATATAAGATACAAAGCCAAATTTTGCAAGATATCTGTAAGTGAAAAGCTTAGGCATGTGTGTATGAAGAAACAGTTTGCTTCATACAAAACTCACAGTTTTAACCCGCTGTCTGATCCAGGTTGATGAATTTTTACTGCTGGAGGCTAGATGTAAAATCAGGGTGAACTAATACTACAAGGTTTAAGTATCTGAGTTTTAAGTGACTATGGTAGAAATACCATTTTTTTCATTGATTTGTCCGAATACCCCGAATAAAGAAGCGTTTCGGTCCCATCCATCAGGGTTCCTCCAATGAGCTGGAAGAAAGTCTATATGCTTCTTATATAAAGCATGGCGTTAAATCACAATGTCTGTTCTCCAAAACGTAAAATTCTTAAAGGTAGATGTAAATGTGCTGTTTTGTCAGTGCAATGAACCCTTAAGATAAATTTGTAATCAGATGGATAATGCTTGATTAATACTTGATTCAGGAAATAAATTCCAAAACAAATTCCTCCCTCTGCTCCCTCCTAAGCTAGAACTTGAAATGTAAGTGATAGAAAGAAGTTTTATAAAACAGTATCCTATGTAAAAATGTAAAAATTTTGGAAGAGGCTGGAATTCGTCTTCTTGTACTGCATATGGGCAAAAAATGAGCAATAACCCAGACTGACCAATTTCTTCAGACAAAACAATCTCCATAGATAGGCAGGAATTTCCTTGTACAGGGATTGAAAGTGACACCGAAGGAGAAGCACAACTGGAAAGGATAAAAGCAAGGTGGATTCTTAATCTTAATTGAAAGTCAGAAGAACTCAGAGATTTCAGTCACCTCCAAACCTGATAAAAAACTTGCACCAAAATATTTAAGCTCTTGAAGAAATTTTAGCGCAAGGCTTGTGAAAAGCTGCCTGCTTCTTCACCAGAATTGACAATGGTCAATATTTTGACCCCTGTAGGTACCTTTCTCTGCAAGGAGTCCCACTAGTTGAGGACACTTATCAATACGAACAAGATATTAGCAAAGAACGAACTGTTTTGTGAGTATAATACAACTGTAACGAAGATCAAATGGAGCAAAATTACAGTGCTTCCTTCAAAATATGTAAAAAACTTGTACCTAAACAACTTGTAAATTTGAAATTATTGCCCGATAACGTACAGATATTTGCTAAATAAATTTCGCAGTACCAGCATTGCAAGACTTCTTTTCCTTTGTATATGCACATTTCTTTGGCAGATTTAAATGCAACTTCTGCCAGCTGGATTCTCCTCTTGCTCTTCCCCATGGCTGGAGAGAGCTGTATGAATGCATCTTTCAATCCAGTGCCATGAGTTCTAAGAATCTACTTTTTAAAAGGTTGTAAGATTGTAAAGTCACCTAGGGCATGCAAATAAAAGTACTAAGAAGGAATAGCATCTAAGTTGTTAATATGCTGCCAAGATTATGAAACATTATCAACAGGTGGGACATCTCAGCACGCGTGTCAGTGGTAAGAGAAACATGGGGAACTGCAACACAGCACAGCAGTCCAACATTTCATTATCTATCATGTCTATTGGTGATCAGCTACTTAAAATCTTGCATAAGGTGACTGCAAAATCTTGCATCACGTGAGGCGATACTAAATAGGAGACAAGACCAAAGACCACATGAGACAATAATATATCTGGGGCTAAATGACGCTGTAACAGATATGGTGACAACTAGCTTTTGGCTACCCTGCCAGCCCCCAAAACTGCACCAGCGCAGTTTCAAATCCAGGAAGATGTTCTGCTTCAGACTGGCTCGCACCACACCAGAGCGAATTCACTTGAGTCTCATTTTCTGAAGTGCTGAACACCTGCGGTTTCCTCTGATTTCAGTTGGTGTAGAGAGTACTCAGCGCTTCCGAAAACCAAGCATTATGCATGAGCAGACATGCTCTGAAGAAGCAGATGCTCCACAAAGCCAAAAATGTCACCAATTACAGAAGCCCTGTGAGCTTCCTCCAGAGCAGAGTTTGAAGTATGCAGCTTTACAGAGAGATGTTTAAATACATCCAGCAACTACAGAACAGATAAGAAAATAAAAATGCCACCCTCACTACTGTCAGTCTTGCTGTATTTCAGTCATCAAAACAACATGTGTGGTGCTCACTCTCTCCACGCTATCTTGCAGGCAAAGAAACGAGCTGCAGCAGTTTCAGTAGGACAAATCATTTTACATTTGGACAACATGATTTCACACAAGACATGGATTTCTGAAACTGTGTCTGAGGAAATGTTCCTATTGTCTTACTGAAAAAAAGAAAGCAGACGAAGGAACAGCATTGCTACCAACAGAGAAAACAGAACAGCATGATTCTAAAAGCACGTTGATTTAGTGGTTTCACAGGAAAAAAAAAAATTATGTAAGTAACATTTGTCTAAAATGCACAGAAATATAGATTAAATATAAATACAACAGTCTGAGATAAAAGCAATAACAGCTAGTATTGATTAGCCCACTGGTTAGTTTTTATTGAAGTCGTCTATTTTGTGCACTCTTTCAGTTAAGAGCTGGGTCTCTCGTGTGCATGTAGCCATATTGCAGGGACTTAAGAGCCACTGCTTAGCACTCTGCAACTGGCAACCAAATACAGGAGGATTTCAATTTATGTGGAACACAAACATTTTATATGCATTAGAGATATAACAGGGATGTAGGCATTACAGCGTTCTTGGTATTTGAGGTGATCCTTTTTTTAAAGGACAAACGCCATTATAAAGTGAGAACTATCAAAACCAAAACTAATTCTTACATGACAAATTCTGTCAGGTTGCACCATTTTTTAGAGTCCACTTTCTTCATCATCTCTTCAAAGGATTTTCCACAGGCAGGCAACTTTTCTAACATGAGAGATTCATTGCAGAGATTAGTTGGTTGACGTGCACCTAGGTAAAACCAGAAAGCACCTTAAGTCTCAAACATCGAAATAGAAGAAACATGAACACATCACTCACAAACTCCTTCACATAATTTTTCTTGCCACTTACATTGTTGTAAACCTAACATTCAACTTTCGAAACTATTATAAAAAACAAATAAAATATACCTTTATGTAAATTTATTTAAAAAATCTTAGTATAAAATACTATAGGTTATCATATATAGTATCATCTTTTAGACCTAGCATAGAGGAACCTACCTAGTCACTTTTCTAATCTTACCTAGCTTCTACTCATACTAACTTACCACTGCCCATTTGCATTTTTAATTAAAAGCTAACTGCAGTTACTGATCATATACTTCAGTGTAGAAAGCACTTCTCAAGCTTACACAGATGCATCCTGTTCAACTAACTATATGACTGTAAATGCACTTCAACATCAGAAACATTTGTATATCTTACCAGCTAAAGGGCTTGAATTCCCATGGTCACAATTAAGCTTATTCTTTAGTATATCCACTAAAGGAGTTATCTACCATTACCAGATGTTGATGTTACAGCATATAGCTACTTGCAAAGAAAGCGTTAACCTTGACTTGAGCAAGCCTGTATCTTTTGCAACCTGTAATGGCAACTCCACGATATTTAGAGTCAAAAAGTCTAAGGTTTTTCTCATCTAGCCCACGCCTGCATTGGAATATAAAGATAGCATTTTGACACTTCTTATAAAATTAAGATTCTGAAAAAATTCTATTTAGACTAACTAAAGTATTTGATTTTGATGTGGCTGAAATATTTTGTTTTGAATAAGTAGTTAAATATGTCTTGCTTTAGCTTTGTAATTGCCACTATTTTGATTGTTCTTCTATATACAAAATGCATACATTTCATAGAACATTAAAAATTACCTGTAAGTATACGTACGTCAAAATATTTAATACAAATGCCTAAATTAAATTAGTCAGAAAAAAAAAAACAACAGTGTAATTTCTTCTCTTCACAGCAGCACAAATAAAAAAGGATTTACCTGAACAAAACTGCAACCCTAACAAAGCCGTGCATCAGGCAACCCTCCTGAGAACTCTGGAGCTTTTTTTAAGAATGAAGACAAGAAGAACAGACCACTTTGTCCTTTTTCAGTCACAGAAAAAGGAACTCTATGTAGAATCAGGTCTTGCACCTTTGTCTTCTGAACCTACATACTGAGACCCTATTTACACCAGGGAGAGGAGGTATTTCTTTTCCTTCTATTTGTTACTTTGAGAGCAGGATCCCATCATTGCTGAAGAGAGCCAGGGGTTCTAATTTTGTATGGTGACAGCCAAACACGCTGCCAGGTGAAGTGAGGTCAAAGGCGTGCAAGCCTTCACTTGATGAGAAGTCAGGCGCAGCCCTCACTCTCAACAGGGCACTGTTCCTTACTATGTCGTCCAAAAAAAAACTAAGGCAAGATGACTGGTTTCAGGCTTCACATCATGACCCAGCCGTCAATCAGAAACTTGAACACCTCCATTCAAAATGGGGCGTGTGACTGTAAAACAGGCTGGAGTGCACATTAAGTGTCTCACCCAAGAAGGAGACGGGTCCTTTGGAGCCCAGGCAGGAGCGCCTTGCCATTTAACTGACTCCTTAGCTGGGGAAGTCACTGACTCACTGACGCCATGTGCCAAACAAGAGACAGCCATCACATCTGACCAAAGAAATACTTCGCTTTCACATAGCTTCCAAGAGCAGCAGGCTTATAACTGGACAGCCCATGCCGCGCCTGAAACCCTAAGCCTAGGACATGGTTTAGTGGGGCCCCTGGCAGTGTTTCATTTACGGTTGGACTCGATGATCTTAAAGGTCTTTTCCAACCTAAATGATTCTATGATTCTATTTCACGCAGACCACAAACCTCTCCAGGTGTACGGCTGACTCACTGGTACCTGACGCTACCTCCTTCATCATCTCTGATTGTCAGAGCTCTGAGAGCTGACACTAAGCCTTCATCCATGTCAGAAAAAAATCAGAACCACAATTAATCACCAGTGACAGAAATGGTGAAAGTTGCAAAAAAGGGGCAGTGTAGTTTTGTCCTTGGGAAGTTAACATGATAGCATGGACCCTGTCTATCTCAACATTCCCACCAATTCATCTGGCAGCTGCAGCAGTTATAAGTTATACTTCACACAGCTAGATCTGCAGATGAACACTAAAGCTGGGCAGAATTCAAAACCAGATATGAAAATTGCACAGCTGGAACTTAAATCCTGCATTGATGCTTTGAAAAAAGTTAAGCAAAGCTGCCTTCCCTGGCAGGATATTCTAAACAGCCAGCTATCACTTGATTTGTAACCCTGTAAATCCAACAGAGTACAAGTTTCTCCTTCATTACGTCATGTGTGCTGACAATTTACTCCAGCCTCCTCCCAGCAGGGTGTTTAAATGGATTTTCCATGGCCTTGGTGTTTTTGGTTGGCTCTCTTTAGAACTTCAGTATTTTGCAGGGTTATAGAAAAAGCTCTGAGAGAGCCATTTGATAGGAACAACCTGACAACACACGAGTTTCTGTCTAAATCCTTGGGCAAAGGGGTTCAAAATTACAAATAATTCTACAATTTTACCATCCCTGTTGAGACTGACCTTCACAAAACACTACAACACTCTCTGTTCATACAGCTAATGGATAAGACCAGTTGTAAAAAATGCATCACAGCTGACTAATTGAAATAAGATAGGATGGAAGTGCTTCTCAAATGGTGGTCATTAACAACACAGAAACAGAAAATTGAATTTTAGAAGTAAAGCTCACCTGCAAATCCAAGCGTCATTAGACCATTAACTATGAGGGGGGAAAAAGAGAGACGTGAGTTAGATACCACCATACTATTATATAAAAGAATTAGTGCAGATACAAGCAAACTTCAGCATAATTCAGGTTTCAAGAGAATACTCAAAATGTTAATTCGAACATTAGTTTCAGTTTTATTAAAGAGTGTGTCTGAATGGAAAAATGAACATTTAGAGAACATTATGTTTTAAAATTCTTTTTTATCTATCCTTTAAATGGCTGAGTCATGCAGACTTGTTATAGGTCTGTCCGCACCACTCTTTCCTGTAGCTTCCAACCTTAAGGATTAGGGACAGGGAAATTTTTACTTTAAGCTTCTCAAGGGTGAAAAAGTTGGAGAAGATAACACATTCACTCAAAACGTAGGTGAACTGCACATTCTAAAGTGTAGAGGAAAAAAAATCCTTTTGGTATTAAAATCAAGCAAGCAGGGAATCATAAATAAGTGTGCACTCTATTCATTTAGAAATGTAATGCTGGGCTTCATGGTCTCCACCTTTTGCACAGCAAAATCATACATTTTAAAAAACATTACATTCAAAACACATAAGCTTCTCATATGGATGTTACACTAACACAGGCATGTCAGAAGAGCATCCAAATAGAAACACAGACTATGCCAACAGAAAGAGTCTTCTGATCAGTGATTTGCAATACATCCAGATGGATTAAATTACCAGAAGCCCACTGTGTTCGCCCAGCTCCAGTCATACTTAGGATTTTGCAAATATAGCTAAGAGGGATGTGGCTTCAATTATTTTTTATGTCCCACTGGAAAAAAATTGCTGACAAATCTTTAGTGTTAAACTTGAATAAGAAATTACATGAGTAATTTCACACAGATGGGTGCCTCGGGCTCCTTGTTTATACCCTACACATCACTCCAGTAAGACAAATCAAGATATACATAGCAGAGTATCAGTACCAATCATACTAATTAGACTGTGTGTTCATTGAGATATGCCAAGCTCTCGGCTGAGTGAACTGCAAATTGTTGCGTACATACATTTGAGAAGAATTTAGATCCGTCTAAGGAACATTATTTTTCTTCCAGACAAGCATTAATTTCTTAGTTACTAATGAGCCAGTATGTACTGAAACTGTGAAGAGCAGGAGCCATGTATCAGAAAATTCTGTTGCATCCAAACTCACAGAGCTGAAACCCCATTATACACTCTGATGGCTGTATCTCTTTCACAAATAGAGCACTTTTCTTTCCAGGCTATTAGCTGTTATACTAGTAAAGATACTTGAGTCCCTGGCTAGGTTTTTCATTAATCCTCACTTGAAAATGTGCCTTATCAACTACAGAAAACTGAAGATCAAATTAAAAGCACACACTTTATGAGGAAGCCAAACCTACCCATCCCGAGGAAGCAGTCTAGACACACATAGGTGCCCTAGAAGCTTCCCTCGAGGACCACAAACTGCACCTCTAATTCTTATTCTATCAATTCCTATCACTGATCTCTAGATGCTTCATAGTTGTTGCTGCAGTAATCCTCATGAAACCACAGTGAGGCAAATAAAACAGGATTGACAACAAGAAAGCACCAGTAGGAGAAAACTATGCATCCACATTTTACAAACAAGAGGATGAGTGACTACCCCCGTGTCAGGCAGGGAAGCTGTGATAAACCAGGTACCGAATAAAGGCTCACAGGTTAGTGCTCACAAACTCCCCCTGCTCACAGGAGAACATGCTTTTTTTATTTTCTGATCTGCTCATAACAAAGTAACACAGGATGCTTTGCACCTAGACTGAACCAAAAGTGTCCAGATACCTTCAGAGAAGGGTAAAACAACAATCCAGACCACCACGTGCTATCATGCCCACCCCTCTTTGTTTACTTTGCTCCCAGATATTCAACTCATAACAAAGATTTAATCAGGAGGCTACAGCTTGTTGGCCGTGATATTTTACACAAAAAGTATGACCTTCTCAGCAGTTTTTTTAAGAAGGGGCAAGTTCAGCTTATTTCTTGAAAGGTTGATGCCATCACATCTCATTAGAAGATACAGAGAGTGGGTCACAGTGTTGTAAGATGTTGCCATGATCCCAAAACAAAGAGTTGCCATACACTCCTACCTGAACTAATATTTAGGGAAGGGAAAAAGAGGTTCCGTTTAACTGTACCAGTTGCCTGCAGGTTAAATCATATTAAAAATGGACCACAGCAATGGCCTTTAACTTTTATTTTCTCCATACGCTGTAGCAGCATGTATGACTGCTCCTAGCATTAGTGGAATCAGACATGAAGGGACTAACCAGCTTGGAGCCAGAGCAAGAGGTGAAGAAAAGCACCACTGAATGAAAGATGGGGAAAAATAGTTTTGAAGAGCCTTTGGGAAAAAAAAGAAAAGATAAGCAAAATAGGATAACATAATAGAATGAGAAGTGGAATGTATTGGGTTTGCATGGCAAGGTTTTGGGAGTGGGGGGCGGCACGGGTGGCTTCTGTGAAAAGCTGCTAGAAGTTTCCCCCATGTCCGATAGAGCCAATGCCAACCGGCTCCAAGACGGACCAGCCACTGGCCAAGTCCAAGCCCATCAGCGACAGTAGTAGCACCTCTGGGATAACATATTGAAGACGTGGGGCCAGGGGGGAAACCAGCACAACTGCAGCCGGAGAGAGGAGTGAGAATATGTGAGATGAATGACTCTGCAGACACCAAGGTCAGTGAAGAAGGAAGGGGAGGAGGTGCTCCAGGTGCCAGAGCAAAGATTCCCCACGTGGTGAAGACCATGATGAAGCAGTGTTGTGGTTTAATCCCGATCAGCGACCAAGCGCCACACAGCCGCTCGCTCACCCTCCCCCTGCCCCAGCGGGATGGGGGGAGAGAACCGGGANGGAGCAGTCTGCTCCTGAAGGACGGCACCCCGTGGAAAGGACTCACGCTGGAGCAGAGGAAGAGTGTGATGAGTCCTCCCTCTGAGGAGGAAGGAGCAGCAAAAATGTGTGATGAACTGACCACAACCCCCATTCCCCGTCCCTCTGCGCTGCTGCAGGGAGGAGGTAGAGAAAATTGGGACTAAAGTTAAGCCCAGAAAGAAGGGAGGGGTGCAGGGAAGGTGCTTTTTAGATTTGGTTTTATTTCTCATTATCCTACCTCTGATTTGTTCAGTAATAAATTAAACTAATTTCCCCAAGTGAGTCTGTTTTGCCCGTGACAGTAATTGCTGAGTGATCTCGCTGTCCTTATCTCGACCCACGAGCCTTTCATTATATTTTCTCTCCCCTGTCCAGCTGAGGAGGGGACGTGATAGAGTGGCTTGGTGGGTACCTGGCATCCAGCAAAAGTCAACCTACCACATAAGAAAACCAAGAAAAAAACAAGTTTTTATTAACAACCTACTTCAAAATCTTGCATATGAAATAAAAGAAAATCTGATCCTAGACCTTCACTGCAACCTCTTACTATCTACTCTCCTTTTATAAATGGACATTCTTCTGATATTAAAAAGGGAATTCAGAATGGGATTCACAGCAATATGTAAATTCACTATTGGGATACATGAGAGGGTAACTGTCCTATAATTTTTCAAGTATATAAACTTCTGTTTTTCTGTGAAGTGGATTAATATTTCTCAATGTTTATTTTTCTACTATACTGTCATTATTTACTGCTATTTTCTTCCCAGAGGCTTAAAAGTAGCACTGGAAGTACTGCCACTACTTCATAAATCTGAAGCAGCGTATGAATTGCTGTGTTTTCTTCCTACTGCACGTTCCTCCAAACACTTTGTAAGAATAATTCTGAAAACCTTTATAAGTATATAAGAGGGAAATGTTAGAATATTGTTTTCCCTTGCCTAAACATTTCTTCAGGATGCTGCAATTACTGACAGGATAGTGAGGTTTTTGAGCAGCTCCGATACTTTCTCAGAATATAGATATCAAATAATTCTTGTTTTACCTGACCGCTGTATTCAGTCTTTCACCAGCAATTACAGCGGTGTAATCCTATGTATAGTCTTCAAAATTTGTGGTGTCTGATTCAAAACCATATTTTTATCAATCATAATTTTCATAAGAAAAAAAGAACATATAATGACCTCAAGTTAAACTTCATGTCAAGACCCTACTCCTATACCTCTTTTTAAAGACAATCCTGCCAGTTACCATCATCTAATCTTTAATTATATGTCAGGACATCAGAACTATATTGGAAGATATGCACTAAACACCTGCCTGTGCAGAATCTGAAGTTTTACTGATAGCAGCACGTAACTGTGCAAGAAATGCTCTGACATACGGTTCATGAAAGCAATTAAAACCGCAGTTTGAAATGGCAACTGCGGCTCTGCAGTCATGCACCTATGATTTGTTGGAAACACAGGAGAGAGATTAATGCTCTGTTAATATCTTTTGTCATATTGATCAAATCTCATTACCCACATTTCTTTTATAAATCTGATTTTAAATACCGAACACATCAATCTTATAGAAGTGTACCAATGTTTCCCCAGGTATTTAAATGTTACATAAAGTTGCCTGTTGCAAAGGTGGTATTAAAGATCATGTTAAATTCACCAATCTTATGCAATCCCCAAGTTATACCATTACAGGTTTTCTGGCAGAAGTGCACAGACACTTCAGGGTATCTAATGCATAAGAAACTCCCATGGAAATAACTTCACCTACGCTCTGACACAATGTCAAGAGGCATCCAACTGCATCAGAAAAACACTGGTTACAATTAATTGGGATAGGGTTTCTTTAATATCTGTCTTCCTGGGCGTTTACGAGCTCAAGAGCCTCATTTCACTAGGGTCTGTATGAATACAGAGGAAAAGGTGAGCTAACACAGGCGTCATGTGGCTGCCTTCCAAAGACTTCTCTAAAAGCCCTCTATGGGGAGCAAGTCAAATGTATGTGGAAAAGATACCTCCAACTCTGAAGAGGCTAAGCAATCCTGAAACTTGATGGGAAAACCCATAAAGGTCTGACCCCTCCCGCTTTGAATAATAGGACTGTAAGACAAAACAGTTTCTTCAAATATATTTCATCAAACCCACTTTTTTCCCTGCATAATCTCTACACCTATCTTCAGCAAAATAGGCAGTAAGCATTTCTTAAAGGCATATGAAGGTACATCTCTCTCTTCCAATTTTGCATCACATTAGGGCACACAGTTCTGTATCACCAGCTCAAGCACACTGCTGGCAGGAAGGGCAGAGGTGAGACCAAGTTAAAACATGGCCGTGGAGCTGGGAGTACAGAAACTAGTCCCAACAGTAAGAGAAACGCATGAAAGAACTTACTGTTTTCCTTTCAGCTAAAAGCCAAGGTTTGCTATGTCAGAAGTTGGGAGAAAAGGGGCTAGTAGGGATCCTTAACTAGTATAAAAGAGCAGTCACTCAGTTTTCACCACCTCAGTCTGCTGAGGAGCTGACATAGTTGACTTACCAGACATGATAACCAGATTCGGCTTAACACCCACAGTGCCACTGCCTGCAACTGGGAAAGAAGAGTCTTAACCTGGATAGCTTCCTACAGGGCTGTGGAAGCTTGAAGCAATATACTTCTCAATAGCCACACAAGACACTTTGCTCAGGTACCATAGGGAGCTGGCTGGTCCTCCCCCCTGCTGCAGCCTGTGCTTCAGGATCTAAGCCTTTATCCTTACTGCCCTTACAGGCCTACTTTGTACCCCCCAAAAAAATGCAGCTCCAGGTTATTTTTTAAATGATAAATTGCTTCTCTGAGCCCAATTCTTATTCCAGCTAAGCACACCAGGATGTTAAGCCCTCAACAGAGATAACAAAGTGATAATTTAGCATGAAATTGCTCTATAGATGGGCAAAGCATAAGCTTCTGCTATGAAAAAATCTAATCTGAAACACACTCAGGGAAAAAAATATTGACTGGTGGTGAGCTGGAGTGACCCCAGTACAGTCTCCCCAGGAGGGCAGAGCCACAGGTGGGAAACAGGCTCCATCGACAGCTCTGATGTGGCAGGGGATGAATCAGGGAATGCAGACAGCAGCAGCAGGAGATGGGGCCAGAGACGGGACGGGAGACAAGTCAACCCAGTACATAGGTCCAAAGCACATACAGGAAAACAGCCAGTAAGCCAGGAGCACTTACGGTGTAGCTCAGGGCTTGATGGGTGATCCAGGCCCATACAGAGGGGTAAGGGGGGACCCAGTGGGCTGTTCAGGGCACTGTTAATGCACTAAGGATCCTGACAGCACGTCAGGAAGCAGCCAGCAAAGCACAGCCTTCCACCCTGGCTTAATGAACATGATTCAAGAACTGGTCCAGCTGGATACCTTTACCTGCTACACAATGAAATGCATGCATATATTAATAGGGAAAATGAAACATATCTTCTCAGGTGGCCTGAGAAAGCTAACATGAATGACCGTATTATTTCAAGCCTAGAGGCTGTTGCAAAAGTACAGAAAGTAAAAATAATGCTATTGGTACAAAAACTAAAGCCCCACCTGCCCATCTTTAAATAACCCTCACTACAATATATATGGCTCAGGTGGTCATCTTTTCTTCTCAGCTGCTAAGTGTCCTTTTGACACTTTTCTTTATAGGAGGAGCAGGACAGGGAGGGGGAGACAGGGACAGGACGCAAGAACGTCACCACGTGGTGTGAAAGCAGCCAAGGAAATGAGGCAACTGAAGTTCACGGAGCCAGGCAATGACAGGAACCCAACACAAAGGAAGGATGCTGGGAATAAACAGAAGCTTGCAATAAATATAGTACTTGAAAGAAGTGTTAACACTTGCATTGAAAATTGGCCCAGAATAAATGTGCCTCAGCACACGGAGAGCCAGGAGCAAGGTAAACCTGTTGGCAGGGTTGATTGATCCATCCCTATGTCCAAGAAGTTATCGAGAGAGCTAGTGTAACTCAGAAATCAGCTTTGCATTATCCCCTACTTTGATGCCGAATCCTTTTTAATACTTTTTTTTTGCTTTTGTCAACTATATGGAAGATGTATATTAGCCACGGAAATGTAATATTCAAAACTAAAAGTGCGGTTCAGTGCTGTACTTTATCACAGTTTGAGGCATTACGTTATTGCTTTTGAATTGGTAAGGTAATTTCAGACTGTTAACAATTTTGGACATTAGAGGCTTCTTCCTGCAGAGCAAGAATAGCATGAAAGGAAGCAATTTAAGCTCTTTCATTTCATCAGTGCAAATCAACAGGGAGCATTACTAAGGGTATCAACTGTTCAGCCTCATGTTGGTTCAGAGTTCCCCAGCGTTCAGTGACTGCGAAGAAATGTGACGATCATTCTGAACTCATATTTCAACCGGGAATTTTTCAGAGCAGGAATACAAATGATTGTCCTTTACATTCCTTTGTGAAGTTCTCAAATTACTGCTGGCAGCATATAAATAACACTTCACAATTTCTGAACAGCCTATGTCTACTTCCAGAGGTGTTAGACGGGTTTTCTGCTACTTTGTCCTAAACCAGTGTGTTTTATGTAAATAAATATATAACTATTTAAATATAACATACTGGTTATATATTTAATAAATAATCAATTAACATACAATAAATATTTAAATTAACCATACCAGTTCAATGACATACTTACGGAGGGGATTACTTGGCAATCGACCGAACGCTAAGATCTGTATTGCGTGACTCAACCTGAAATGTCACATAATGTTTTTTTTACCTCTTTTCTGTCTTACTATGTTTTTGATGAAGCACTGTGTAACTGAAATATAAAATGGTATTTTTTACAGCCACTGACTTTCAGACAGTACATGAACTAAATATTCCAACAACAGAATCAGTTGCTCAAAGTAAACTCTCTTCACACTCTTCTAAAAGAGTGCTATAGATAAATGTAGTCCTTGATGGAAATCCCAACTTGAGATCCTTCCAGAGAGTAAAACCGAAGACGAGTAAGAGGATTACCTTTGTTTCTAGAGTAGAAATAAATTTGTGGCATTAGCAACTGTTTAAAGATGACACTCAACAACAATGCAGGGACCACGATCTTATTTAAGGTGCCTGGAAGAGAGTTCCAGAGGCTCCTCAGGAGGTGCTACAACTTACAGCCAGCGGACTACCAGAACAGCTTTCCTAACAAACCCAAACCATCTCTGTCTGAATTCACTTCTGTGCGGGTTCCCCAGGATGTTAGGAAAAGATTGTTATTTGGAATGTGTCTACAGGCCTTCCAAAGGCTTCATGCTCCTTGTTGTCATTTAACTTCTGCCTGTAAGACCTGATCTTCTGGGTCTTGGGATACAGTGGTTGTCACACAGATGTACAATCTCTAAACCAAACAGATCATAGTCTTTAGTAATTTATGATTACAGATAAATATGCTTGTAGGAAAAGGAGGTGAACATCTTTTCACTCCCTAAACATCTGCACTTCTTCAGGTTCATTATAGCCTAGCGACATACCGCTACTGCAGCCTCCATTTTACATCAACGATGGAAATAATGACAGAACTAGTCACAATAGTGACTAGTGACCTTAGAATTTGTCTAAAGGTCACAAGCAGGAACCAGCATCACGCCGAGTACAGTGTGACCCCAGTAGTGGCCCTGTACCAGGATCTCTGTCTCAACACTACCTCCTTCGCTCAGAAAATGTACCAAAGCAACTGAGGAACATGATAATCTCTCTCTGCCTAAAAGATAACTGTGAAATGTGACTGCTGTGTAAGTCATGGGAAAGTTACATCAACAGATGAGGCAGCATAGTTCAGATTTATTCCCCCCAAAAGGCCAAATGGCTTGCAATTACCGTGGAGAGACACACACCCCCAGTCTCCATGTGAATTGTGATAGCCGCCAAAGTTGGTCATCCAGGACCTCAGTCTGACACTGTGCCACCTGATCACCTGGAAGCACGTATTTGATCTAATGGGTGCTCATTATTGTAACCCAGCTGCCTGTCATTAGTCAAAAAGGCAGGAAAACACAAAAGAAAATGTGATGTGACATAAGGTTTCCCTGTAATAAGGAAACATAAGGTCAGTACAATACTTACTTTACTCTATACCTAATCTAACTGTGAATGAGTCTAACAACAGTCCCTCAAGGCAAATAAGGACTCTAATCTGCTCCTGTGGAGTAGCCTGAAAAAGAAATGATCCTTTTTTTTTTTTTTTTTTTTTTAAATAACATTGGGAGGGGAAATGACCCGTGAAGGTTTCACAGACGAGGGTCACAGCACACTCCCTCCTAAGGAAGTGTTTAAAACTATGGGATACTTGAAGACATTAAAAGTTTCTTCTTCCCCTGACAGGCAGAACATTTAAATCAAGATACTGCCATCATAGAAGGCCTGGGAAAATGGTTTTTTCCTTGTCTGACCAGACAACAAAAATCCCCACCCTGCACATCCACCTTCTCTTGATGCTTTGTGTTACCTCTCGCAGACTCCTAATGCTGTTACATATCGTGTTGAGCCATTACATCAACATAATTTCAGTGGAGTCATGCTTTCAGTGAACTCTACATCTACCATGAAATAGTAAGTAGGCCTGACAGTTCAAACACGGGTTGTTTTTCTTTACTAGCCAAGCTCACCTATCAGCGCTCCAGAGCTCTAGACAATCAACTACATGATCACAGAATATTTTAAATGACACATTGCCATGAAGAACTCACAAGAACAATAAAACACTAACAAAGTTTCAGAGACTCACATGTCTACTTCTACTGCTATATATGTACCTGCTCATAGTAGGTTTGTGTGGCTCTTCACAATAGCATCCTTGCTCCAAGGAATAAACACTGCAAACAGATCCTTGCAGCATGATCCCTGCACACTGTAATTTTCCCTAGATGGATATCCACATAGGAAACTGCACCACAGCAGATTGGCATAGGAAGTTATTTAGGCCAATCCTGGAGTAAATCATTACTTTCAGTGGATCTGAGGAGCAGAAGTGAACCCCAGAGGAGCAAAAATCCCTCCCAAGGAAAACTGCTTAGCTGGCAAGGCAGGGCACATCTGACTGCTCATGCAGAATCCAGTGCTTCTTGGTTTGCACTTTCTGTGTTTTCTTTCATTTCACATTTCTTAAAACAGTTCTTTTGCTTGGTTTTTCAAATAGCAAGTGCCACTAAAGGAATAAGAGGATATGACAGTGAAAGGTTTAAACTTCTGCCTTCTTCCCACCATCCACAATCTTCATACATTAACACTGCACTGAAAGTTGATTACAATTACTCCTGGGTAATGGAAATATAGCATTTACTTGCAAGTGTTCCATAAAAAAAACCAACTTACAGTAACAAAAGTATACATAAAGCAACAAGACAGTAAAACCTTTAAATTAAAGTTTTCTTTACAGACATTAATAATCTCTGTCCTGTTTTTCTTTCCTGTCAGTACTTTATTAAGGTTGTATATCTGACCTTGTTTTCTCAACCAGCCCAAGACCAAAAGATTTTTCAGCAACAGCAGATCAGCCGTGCTTACATTTACATGGAAAACGAAGACTGTGCTAGGAACATGACAGCTAACAAGTATGGAAAACCCAAAAAAGTAAATACCGTACAGAAAAATACTAAACCATATTTGTTCTTGAGCCAAGAGAATTGCTAGGGAGTACAGAAGAAATCATTCATCGCTATTTGTGGAGCCAGGTTGAAACACTGAGCATGACCAACACTGAAGAGCAGGCTCTTAAAAAGGTCTTCAGATCTGCACGTTTTTGAGCTCTGGGATGGTTGATGCGTAGGCCCAAGTCCCCTGCTGCACAGCCACCCTATTGCAGTCACTATCCAAACCTTCACAGAGGCTTCTTCTCAAGCTTTCACCCTATAAATAATAAAAATGCCTTCAATAACTTGAGAATAAAATGAAAACTCCTTTTGAGGGTTACACAAATAAACATGTGCATAAAGCCAGCTGCAAAAAAATTTATGTCCTGCTATTCAAAAAAAGCATCAGAGCTAATTGTATTATTGTGTGACTGACTCCTCAGCTAACACTTCTCTTTTGCAATCGGGACTTTAATTAGTGGCATTAGAGCTGGCTGCTTAGTTTTGCATAAAACCAACCTCCCTGAATTGCTATGGGAGCCTTTTTATAACTCTTTACTGATGCCCTGAGGAGTAAGTGATGTGCTTTAACTCACCCTGGCTTAAAGAAAACAGCACCCCATACACCTCCAGCCACTTCATTGTGTATTCAGATCTTTCAGCCCAAAAAATGGGAACTAAAATGCAAGTGTAGACATAATCTGACCAACACTGGTTATTCTCTATTGAACTATAGAACATATGGGTTTGTTTAACTCAAACACCATCAGTGAAGCTGCAAAACAGTTTATCTAAGCCTGACTGCTTTCACGGTCTTGGAGACGTTCTTCTTGGGCTGAAATTTTCCATGTTTTTGTTCCCACACTGGGGTGAACTTTTTTTCACCCTGAATTCTGAGAGAAATCCTCCTCAGGATTTTTGAGTCATGCAAGAAATCAGTAGAAAGGGGAGCTGGAAAGAGTGAGGACTTCCCTCCCTCTCATTTTGCAAATGTGTCAATGATTCGTTTCCTCACAAACATCTTTATTTTAAAACCCTGTGGAGTGACACACTCCAAGGCCAGAAGGAATCCCTCGGATCATCCAGATCTACCCCATTTGTAACACAAGGTAAAGAAAGTCTTCCAATAACTTCTGCACCAAACCAATAAGGTCTACTCAAATGACAGGATATTCTTCATAAACATTTTCAGTGTAGATTTCAAGACCGCAAGTGATAGAGAATCCCCCACTTCCTACCGGAGGTGTTTATTTTCGATTATTTCTGCAACCCTTTATATTTCTTTGATAAGGTTTTTTTTATAATTCATTGCATGATAAAGTATGAAGCAGCTGAGGGAAAAAAGAAAACCCAAGTATGTCTAAAGCATACTCAGCATGCAAAAGCCAAAATCTTCAGCAGACCAGTACAGGATCAAACATTCTTACGGTGTTGTCATGCATATTCTACCTGTTCTGTACTGTCCCACCGGAAAGGTAAGAAAAACAGGAGTTGGAACCTACTTTAATTAAAACTCTCTAAAAATACCAGGCTTAAAACGTTACATTACTACACAGAGGGAGATTTTTTTTCCCGCCATTATTAAAAATATTTAATTAAATACAAGAATAGAGCATTAACATTTCCTTCCAAAATCTTAAAATGCAGAAAGACATGAAAACACAAATATTTTGAGGCGTTAAATTTTCCTTTGAACTTTCCTTCAACCTTTCTTTCACATTGCTCCTACTTTCTTGGTGTTTCGGGTTTCCACTAGATCTAGTTAAAGAGAAACTGGACCAGTGGTTATTCCAGCAACACTACCTCTACTTCATTGTGCATCACTCAGTATTTTATGACAGAATACTTCTCACCCCAGGTGTTCCCCAGGAAATACGTTCAGCAGCAACATTAACTAAGAGCAACGGCTGACTTGCCTGAATGCAAATCCAGCCTAGGTCCACTGGTCAAAAATAAGGAAGGAGATTTCCATGATTTTTTAATATTATACAGTAAGTTCTAACTTTGAGTTATTTTGAGGTACATATTTAGCTTATAACAAAACTATATATTGATCTGCTTTTCTAAAAATAAAATAGGAATGGAGGAGATTTCACACATACTGTACAACAATCAATGTTTCTATGGAAATACTAGCTTTGAGCATCTCAGAATTGAAAGCCAAAACAAATTTATTTTTCCTATTTCAATTGAGCATGTAAGCTTACTGCTGTATCATATTAAGTGTACATCACACATTGCTAAATACATTTAAAGAAATCTCTTCTAATATTATATTGGACAAGTCATGCTCTTCATACATGGAGATCGTTGAGGAGTAAAGCTGAAATAGATCATGAACTCAAGAGGCATGGACGGACAGTGCAACACTTGCAGCGACTCACCAAAAAACAACTGTGAAGAGAAAATCTGTTCCACAGCCCCATGTGGCTACCAGGCAGCAAAGTTCTGATGCCAAGGCTGAGATACCCTTCGAGCAAAGGGTATCTCCACTCCAAAACTGCAGAACATGTCCGGGTACCTCAGAGACAACCAAGTGTCTTCAGACAATGAGACAGACTGCAAGCGCTCACATAGCCTTTGCACCGCCACATCAGGAGGACATCTTCTTCACAGCCTTGAAGATATTCTGTGTCCAGAGGGTGAGCAAGAGAGAGAACTACAGACCAAAGCTAAAGTCCAAGAGCTTGAGTCTTGCAAGAAGCTTGGACTTTGTGACCTATTGATGAGCCCTTGAATGACTTCTACAAGATGCTGTTTCTGCCCCAGGATCTCCCAGTCTCTTCGCAATAGCCTATGGCTGTGCACCCTCTTTTCCTTTCTACTGAAGGCCAGAGGGCCACAGAGACCGAGAGCAGCATACCCTGTGAAACCCTGAACTATGTATTTTGAGACAACAAAAATGCAAGAATATTTCCTAAATATTAGAGTCTTTAGCATCAATCTCTCTGCACACAGAGGGATGCAAAAGAAATCTGTCACTTCCAACAGTTGGAAACAAAACTCTGAATTCCCATAAGAAGTGACAGTCATTACTGGCCAACGTGAATTACAGTATTTCCTTTCACAACGCCTGCAGAATTTTTCCCCAGATCATGCTCTCCAAAGTAAGGGCAAATTAGACACATTTATTAGGGTGTGAAAGTAATAAGACAGATGCTTTATTGTAGGGTGTGGTGCTTCTGCATAGTCCTTTGCTTACTCAGCTTAATCTGGTTAGATGCAAACAAGATGTGCTTTTGTCAGCCCAGTCCTGTGCTAGGGCCCCAGCAGTGCCTATCACATTGTCCTCTTCAGATCAGAGTCTCCCGGGTTTGAAGCATAGGTGGAGCAAATGGTATCCCGTCTGAAGAAGGCCATAAATCTGGCTTCACACAGACAAAATTCTGTATTCCAGGGGATAAACCGAGGCCACCAGCTGTTATGCAGACATGCTCCTTGTTCAAGCCAATATGGTAGGTCACGTCAAGCTGTTCTCAAGATGAAGCTGGGATCCTCTCTAGCCTTCAGACCATTTCTAACAGCACCAATGCACCTTCTTTTAAAGCCTTTAGACAGGAAAGAAGCTGCCTCCTCTTTTTAGGGTTTTGACTGGTTTCAGAGAAGCCAGCATATGAATGGAGATCAAGCCTAAGAACTTACAAAAAAGAAGTCTTTCTCCTATTCTGCTTTCCTAATCCTTTCTTTTTTCATACCCACACATCTTCCTCCCAAATGACCCAAAAGTTATTCAGGCAGCTTATTAGGTTGTTCTACATATACAGTCAAATTAAAATAATGTCATTTTTTTCCATTTATATTTGCCAGTTTATCTCAATTCAAGCCCGGCTGTGAAGAGACTCTTATTTTAGGAAAAAAGCACCGGCTGTTTTCATGGAATACAAAATAATATACTTCTACACTTCTATTCTGAAATAAGATAGCTCACGCAACAGCTTTCGCTAAAACAAAAAGGTGTGAATTAAAACAGGCTTCGTTATGTTTGTGAAAATTAATCTCTTTACGAGCCCTAAATGAGAACACAGTTTGCTTTCTTCATACCTCTCTCTCAAGCACTAATTTCAATAGCAAAGACACAGATGGTAGCATATGTTGTTTTGTAAAGGACCCTCTCACTGTATTCCTCTCCTTGGTAAGAGAAACTGGAATTTCATTTGTTTGCCTCCAATCCAAGCCATGAATCATCTGTTACCAGTAGAGGTGGGAGAAACTGAAACAACAAACGGTACAAAAGCCGCTGGTGCTGCAATGTTTAAATACAACTTAACTGGCAAAACCTCCCAGAGTTCCCCCTGAGCCCACCCAGTCGTGTTCAAGACCCTTTCCTTAAAATCTCATGGTTTGTGCGTATCTGTACCTACAGCAGTACCTGTCTATCTCAGCATGTATTTCTAGCTTCAGTGTGCAGCCTCTGACAGTTTGCCTCACAGGTTTGGCTAAAACAAACCTAAAAGCTAAGGCCTCAGACCTCAAAGGTATTTAAAAACCTGACTACTATGTAGGGAGGAAAATCTTACTAATTCAAGAGCAAGAGCTCTAGCTAAATGGTTTCCAGGATTGGACCTCACTGGTGTAAATCAGGTTCAGAAGGTCCATTTTCTTCCTTCCCACCTTCAATCTGGAGTTATTTTCAAACACGGAGTGCCATTCCTCCTTACTGCTGGGACCCAGCCAGCTGCAGATGGCATCTGATGCTCTGTGCTACCACCTGCAGTCCACATGCAGTCACCACAGACAACTGAACTCTGACAGAAAATACTGCTGTTCGCCCTGTCAAGTACAGGTAGCATGAGCCCGTCTCCTGTTATCCGTGCAGACCTCAGGAAAAGGCCAATACCTTCCCGAAAAAGGAACCAGGAGACACAAAAAAGGTGAAGGATGGCGGGAAGGATGTATGGATCCAACAGCAAGTTGGAACGGAGGTTGCATTTACACTCGACACTTTGCTTTCAGGATGGATGTTGATGGGGTCTGCCGACTGTCTTCTGGTTGCCTGGTGTTGACAATCGTGTCTTTAGAAAACGAAGCATCGTTTTGGTAGAGAAGCGCATTTGTTAAAACTCTTTGGTCTGTCTCAAAATCTGACTTTCTGCTTTGCAAAGGTTTATTTGTTTTACACGCACACCCGCCTGGGTCTATTAAATTCAGGAGTCCCACAACAGTTTTCCCTTTCTTCGTTCCACCCTTTGCAGCTGCAGAACAGCATGATATATTCATAAGAAAATAATGGAAAAAGCTTGATCTGGATTTCAAACTTTAACCCATGAACCAATAAAATTGTTTCCCATGTGGGTTGTTTTTTTCCTCATTAGAGTCCAAACTCCCCAGGAGTTACAGATGCTGTGCTCCACGCAAGGGCAGCACAGGGCCTTACAGAATTCGGACTGTAATACACAGCTTTTTCATTATTGTTTGCAGGATGAGGTATGGTCTTTAAAATAGAAAGTAAGAATGGGAGCCTGGAGCTAGGCTCTGTTCCCAGCTTTCCAACTGTCCAGTTGTTCACCTCTGGCCAAAATGCTAAGCTTCGCTAACCACTGTGAAACAGGATTATGAAATGCAAACAGCTATAGACAGTCGTTGAAATCTGCACAGGAAAAGTGTTCCAGACAAGAATCACACCATCTCTCTCTGTGTGGGTATACATACATATACTGAGAAAGATTCCTCTAGAATTTAAAAAAATACCCAGCTTTACTCTGGTAGCATCTTTCAACTAATATACAAATAGCACCACTGAAACGCAGGCGTTATGTAAAGGATGAAGGAGCCAAATGTTTGGACAGGGATGCTGAAACGACGACTTGTGTAAAAAACCTACTTAGTCTGTTAAAAGTCGTGGTCAAGCCCTTAAATTTCTCCTTGCCTCAGTTTCCATACATAGAAGTGGAGTAAAAGAACCTGGCATCAATGGTAAACACATCATTATTTCCGAGGCGCTTAGATCCTGCAGTATGTAGGTATCTTCTAAGTACCTACAGCTTTGCTAAGCGAAGTACAGAGGATTTCATCTGACAGCTGGCATTTCCAGCCCTGCATCTCGCCCCATTCCACATGTTATCAGCACTTCATAGGGGAAACAGTACCAATGACATGCCTGTGTACCAGGTACCTCAGTTCACACATTCCTTCCCCCCAATACACACACACTCCCCCCCACGCACACAGAGCAAATCCAACCTCTCCTATAATCACGGAGCTTCCAGCGAGCACACACTCTCCCTTTTTTTGCCATCCTCACTAAGGAGGGACAACACAGCAGATGGTTCTACATAGTGATAATGTTTCAAGAGCCCTAGGCAGAAAGATATGCAGAAAGCAGTGGTCTGAGGTTACAGAAGTACGGTCTCGGTCCCCACCCAGACAGGCTTCATAGTGAAATCAGCGAGAGCTAACAGGGAGGAATCCTGGCAAGAGTTTTACCTTAATGAGAGAGGTCACGGGTCTCTGGTTAATCAGGAGGAGGAAAGAACATTCAACTCGAGCAAAACTCCTTCTGAAATAACTGGTACTAAAAGTGTGTTTGTATTACTTGGAGAACAACTTTAGTTTTCTACCACTTAATGCTTTCTTTATTAAAAACCTCAATTTCACATCATAAAACTTTCAGGGCTTTTCTACTAGGAAATCAGTCTGATTTCATTAGTTCTTGATTATACCTATCCTTTCCAATTCCACAAAAAAGTAATGCATTATCAGTTAACAGATATCCTTAAACTACTTTTTTTGGCGTTATTCTATTTAGAAAGCAATAGCACAGTCAAAAATGTCTAGCACAATTGATTTACCTGTCTCTCTCTAGTGAAAAATGTCTTTCTGAGCTATAGAGACATTGTCCCTCACTCCACTCTCTGAAAATAAACCTCCAGTGACCAATTTTGCTTTGTAAAAGTCACAGTAACATCAGGATGTCTCCCCATACAAAAAGATTACTGTCTGGTTCCCCGAGTTCAAGCCTGCATAAATGCTTCACAGGTCAAGAGAGGTTTGGGCCATTTTTGTTATTCCTTTTCAGCGAGGAAATAACAAAAAATCTGAGCGATCAAGGTAAGATTTTAGCAGTCCTCAAGCCACCGAGAATCAGAAAATGTATGCATTTGACAAGTCATTCTTTTGACAGACCAGATCAAGACAATGCTGCTGAACACTGTCGATACCAACTATACATTTCTTTGTGGGTTTTTTCATAGACAGGTGTCCACTGTTTACCAGCTTCGTACTTTGGCAGGGGCATAAAGTTGGCAAACAAAGTTATAAAGCCCTTAGATAAACCTTCTAAACGTACAAGGCCTGATTTTCTTCTCCTCAATCTGTGACTCGCGGGGAATTCACTACACCTCTGGGTTCAGCCTTGAGCGAAGCAGATCAGAACTGATTTCTCCCAGCAACTTTTGACCTGACCGCAACCTATCAAATCTGGGAGTCCTAAAACAAGCTACCTGACAAGGAAAAAAAACTGTAAGCGTTTCGAGCCGTAGAGTTACTCTCACGTTACGACCTAAAGGACATCTGCACTTTCACAACTGCCTGTTTGTAACTCAACCGCTCCACCGGGAATCAGCCCCTCGCCTGCAGCAGCAAGCCTCCCCCAACGCCCAAACCTGCCGCCCCAGACGCGGATCTGGGATGCGAGGGGAAAGCCTGACCAAGGCCAGCAGCTGGTGCGATCGCTTTTCCCGGGGGGCTGCGCGCCCGCTGCCGGGTTTCGGGGCTCCCCCCCGGGCGGCGGGACGCTGCGCCCCGGCCCC
>VZTL01010868.1:8211-30727 GCA_013400535.1 Scopus umbretta
CGCCGGGGCTCTGTCCCGCGGCTGCCTCCCGCCGGCCCCGGCCGTTCGGCGCGGGGGTGCAGCCACCCACCTGCCCGCTCCCCCCCGCGGGCGGCAGCAGCCCGGGCGCCGCGGGGCCCTTCACTGGAGCAGGCAGAGGCGCCAGGGCCTCCCCGAAGCGGGGAGGCGGCGGTGCGGGGCCGGTCGGGGCAGGCAGCGCGTCCCGCCTCACCGCCGGTGCCCTCCCCTGGGTTTGCCCACCGGCCGTGCCTCGGCGGGCCCGGTGGCTCCCTGGCTCCCCTTCCCCTCCGGAGTTAAAAACAGCAGAGGCTTTAGCTTTGGTCGCTTGGCTGATTATTTCTGTTCCTGCAGAAGATCGGGGGGCAAGGTAGCTGACTAGAAAGTGGGGTGGCTCTGGTGGGAGCCTGTCTGGTCAGGTGCAGAGGTGCCTTGGGAAGAAGGTGGTCTGCAGCCCTTCCCAAAGTGGTCCCGGGATGCTCGTCCCACAACTGGGGTGCGTCGGCCTAAAATGCTTCATCCCCGGCCTCACTGGGGAATGGCATCGACGCTGTTGAGGAGAGGCCCCCAGCCTGCTCCATCTGGCGCCTGGGTTGGAAGCTGGCCTGCAGCACAGCTGAATCTTTAACCATGGAGTAGAGGCGCGGGTGTCCGCGCACACAGCTGGGCACGGGGTGCGTCTGGGTTTGCCTGGACGGGGGCTGTTCGCAGCTCCCCCCGCGCCTCCCGTGCTGGTGTTCCTCCTGCCTGGGCTAGCAGGTGGTTTATAACCATTAGTCTCACGTGGAAAGACCTCGAAGACCACTGAGGTAAGTATTTTTAAGCCTGTTGTGCTTCAGCAGCTTAGATGGCTGAGAACTGTACACGTGTTCTTCTGTAATCTGCTTGAAATAAAACCAAACTGCCCTGAGCTGATCCGCCATCGATGGACGTGAAGGATGATGTTCATTTAGACAAAAATTCATGCCCTCCTGTGAGTTTCTGCCTGAATTTGAGCAAGATTTGCTTTGTTTCCTTTCGTAATAAGGACAGAGAGAGAATATTGGGGGGTGAGCAGGAACATGTTAAATGACTTTATGGTGTTAAAGTGCTTTTATCATCCTTGTTATGATAGTATCTAAGTCACATGGATCCCTGCTGGTGATGGCAAACTGTTGTGCAGATTGTTTGGGTAACCAGGCAAGTTGGCAAAGACAGGCCAGGCCTGTATGTTAGGAATGTATATTGAAGCCAGGTCCTGTAAACACTCACTAATGTGTGGACTTTTGTTGCTAGGGCACAGAAATAACGAGACACGCGTGAGTGTGTCTTTGAAGTCCTAATGTGCTACCTGGCTATTTGGAAGCCAGGATAGTCAAGGGTATCGTTTCCGTAGCTCGTGAGCTTCAGTCTTGGGATTTCCATTTATAAATAAAGCCACATCTTTTTATGGCTCATTTTGGAGTTTAGTTAAGTAGACCTATATTGTTTATGTGCGTAGATTTTTGTGTCTCACACAAAGATGTCTATTGTTTACACAGAAACTGTAAGAGGAATGTTTTGTTAACATTTGTTAGCAATATAAACTGGCAAATGCAGACTAGAACCTGAAACCAAAATAGCCCTTCTTAGAGCAGAAAAACACAGATGCCAGAAAACTGTTTTTCAAGGAAAACCATGCACCTTTTTGGTTCTACGTTTCTTTTAAAATTCAGCTTCTATCATTTACGTGCATATAAATCAACTGCATGTAACTTTCGCAGCAACTTAGTTTCATGCCTATGTAGCCTTCTAAACAGTGTTTCTTTTGCTAAACAAGATTGGCTGAATTGTGATTTTATTTGTTTTTTGTTACACTTGAAATTTGTTTTTAGTTGGGTGTGTTCCTGTTACATTTTCAAATTCCTGAGCTGACTGCAATGAATTCCTCTCTCCATTGCCAACATGTGTCTTTTCCATTAGGACTGACTGCTGCCTTCTTCTTCCCTTAAGAAACTTTCAATGGCTTGAAATAGTATCACCAAAAAACCCTCTATGTTTTCAATATTCCATGTACAAAAAAAGAAAAAAAAAATTCCACAGCCTACATGGAAGGTAGTAAAGGAGCCCGAGGAGTGTTTTGGCTTAGTGGACCCTGAACGCAAATTTGCAATCATGATAATGCATATGAATGGCTTTCGATCTCTCTCATTTGCACTGTTTCTAACTTCATCCTGTGATGACCAGCATCTACCTTCAGTCGAGTGACTGATACCTGTTTAAATGTAAGGAGTAACTTGTTCTCGGATGTGCCTAAAAGCATTCGGTATTGTAGAAAGAAGAGGTCACAGTAGTTTGGAAACTCCATGGCAGCTGAGTATTTCATTTTTACTATATCAGCATTGATGGCTAACAGGTATTGATCAGATTGTACAGGTCCAGTAGAAGAAAGTCAGCATTTCAGTGCTTGCACATCTAATGCACACCAACATCTCCTTTTTAGAATTATTATTAATGAAATGCTTTCACTGCGGTTTTGTGCTGTTTTTTCACCCTATTTCTTAGCTTGAGTACTTGTGCCTGTGATTTGTGGATTCGTGCTTTCGTGACTAGTAGCACGAAATTGTATTTGGATATCATAGTTACCATCTTACATTCATTATTTCTACATTGCCTGATCCTCTCTAAATGAGCATTCATATCTGATTTCTATTTGATGATTCATTGTAAATGTTTACAAGTATCTTTTTTCGGCTTTCTCCATTGACATATAGAAGAATATATACCAATTCTTCTACAACTCACAAGTTTTGTGTTTATCTTTTTTATTTCATATGTTTTAGGAAGCAGAAGGTGAACTGTTTATTTTATGTCTGGTGTAGTGCTTAGTACAGTGAGATCCTGTTCTGCAACTAGGCTGTGTAGGTAGGACAGTAAAAACGTTGATGTGGAAAACAATTTTTAAGGCTTCTACTAGTTTTTTTACAGTTACTTTATTTCCTAAGGCTTTGATTTTTATAGGGACCTCGGTGTCACTGTATCCTTGCACTTATGTGGCTAGTCACTGAAAGCACTGACACTTCTGTTCGTATATGGAGACCCTTAACAGATTTGATTGGAATTAGAGGTGTGTGGCAGGACGTGATTGGAATCGGAATGGATGGAAACAATTTTCAGTGTTAGGAAGGTGTTCTGGTGTGGAGATGAGTTGGTTTTATCATCCCCCAAGAAGAGATTGTATGTTTTATTTGTTGCCTAAAGCTTCAGACCATGAACGTATGTTTTGTTTTAAAACAGATAGTCTTTTTCCATTTTAGGTGTTTGCTCAGTAGTTGTATTCTAGCAGATTCTGTGGGTGCTTTAGGATGATGTCTACCTACACTAACATGTCAGAATTCCAATATAAACTAGGACAAATGAATTCCCTGGTTAAGTTCCGAGTTCCAGATTCAGTAATGTTTCCGTTTCTTTCTTTCTGTTCTCTTACAGGAAAAATGATATTCATCCAGCATTCCTGAATAATAAGAATGGGTCCAGATGTACCTCTGCTGAATGATTACAAACAGGAGTTCTTCTTGAAGCGCTTTCCACAGACTGTGCTGGGAGGTCCCCGGTTTAAATTAGGCTATTGTGCCCCTCCTTACATATATGTGAATCAGATTATTCTTTTCTTAACACCATGGGTTTTGGGAGGAGTAGGAACGCTTTTGTACCAATTAGGCATTATGAAAGACTATTATACTGCAGCACTTTCAGGAGGACTGATGTTTGTTACTGCACTTACTCTTCAGATGACAAATCTATATGCAAAACAGAAAACAGTGAGAGTAGAAAGAATGCAAATTCAGAATACCCTAACAGATGAAGATGAGTTTGAATTTTCCAGCTGTGTAGGTTCAGAGACAGTAAAATTTATTATTCCTGGCAAGAAGTATATAATCAACACTGTATTTCATTCCCTTCTGGCAGGGGTATTGTGTGGGTTGGGAACTTGGTACTTGCTGCCAAACAGAATAACCTTGCTGTATAGCAACATTGGAGGAACTGTTATGATCTTTGTATTTGGATGGGTGACTATATGTATAGGAGAGTATTCGTTAATCATAAATACAGCTACCGAAACAGCTGCTTTCCAAGCACTGGATACTTACGAAATCACGGCTCTGATGAGGCCTTTCTATATTTTTGTCTTTATTGCAGTGGATCTTGCACACAGGTAAACCTAATACGGCATTTAGCTAATAAAAGTAACGGTTATTGTATATGTTTTTTATGAGAAAGATGAAATGGTTCTTCTGAGGAAAATTTATTTTGAGATTTTAATCAACTGTAGGAACTCCAAAGAAAGAAGCTAGAAGACGATACGGTAAAACTTGATGCTCTGCGCTGTGCATAAAAGGTTCTTGTTAAATTTTTATAGCATTCTGTGTAAATTAGGAAGAACAGTTTCTAAGTAAGAGACAGCTAAAATTATTTTCTAGTGTCAATCTCAGTATTTTTGTACAAGAGCATTTGCATCAACATCCTTTTAAGGGGTATGTTTTCAAAAAACATGTTCCTGGTCTGGAACTATAGAGCTAAACACTGCAAACTTCAGGAGCACTGGATTTATATCCAGATTTCACCCTAGAATATTTTCTAATTTAATCTCCACGAAGTGATTGCAGAGGTTTATAAATTACAGGCAAAAAAAGACCATGATTTTGGTTTTAATGAGTGGATAAGCAAATGTGAACGTTGCTATATCTTTGTTTTGAACTCAGATTTTTAAATGCTTTTGTGTTACAAAAAAGCTATGTCAGTCTACAAGTAGGAGACTTTTATATTTCAACTTTTCATATGAGTGTCTTAAGTAAAGTATTTGTAGAATATCTTAAAGCAAGATGCTTTAAAATTTACCTTATGCATTCTTTCTCCTTGTTGGGTGATAATTATATCACTTCGTCACGTGTACATATTTTACATTTGGGGTATTTCAAATGCTCTTAAAAAAACCTAGTTTTGCACTTAGAGATGTCTTTGTTAATGATTTACCCTAGTAGCTTTTTCAATTATGATACGAAAATTATATTTGTGGTCTTGGACCCCAAATTCTTCTATCTAATTTCCTGAGGAGAAAATTCAGACATTCTTTAAATTCCTGACAAAATTCCTCTGAAGCTTACTTATTTAGTAAGAAGTAGAGAGAAACCAAATCTCTTAGCAGTCCACCTTTAACTTAAAAAGCTAGCTGGTGAACTATGTGTGACTTAGAATTCATGCAGATTTCTAAGGCTGATCTCTGTATTTTTACAGAAAGATTTTAATACTTTTATGTAGAAAATAACATTTTATATTCCTAAAGTGAGTTTATCTCTTGGTGTATGGGCAACATGCCACTTCTTTCAGCGTTAAGGCTTACATCTTGGACTTGCATAAAGTTTCGCTTTTGTAATTCTGAAAAAATACTTAGCATTTTTTTTGTTAAATGGTTGAGGTCTTGGAGCCTGTGGACCTTTCTTTTTGCACAAGTATTTCTTGAGTGTATTATCACAACAGTATCAAAACAGTTAGGATACTTGATCACTTGATTCATCTGCATGATCTGAAGGCTTCAAATCTTTTGAATGAAAAATTAGTTTGTGTTCTGATGTTCTAGTTAGTGTGTTACTGCCCCAAGCATAAATGTATGTCCTTATTTTTCCTTTTAAAAGACAGTAGTTGAAGTTTTGTGGATTGAATGTGTAATGTTTATACTTCTGGATTTGCTGTAGTAGTTAAACAAAAAGTCCTCCCACACATTGGTTATCTTTTCCTTCACGGAAGTCAAATACATTTCTTCTTTTATCCAGGTTTGCTGTCAACACAGCCATTCTAGAACAGACAAACCAGATTTTGCACATCATATTTCTTTTTCTGCCGTTCTTATGGGCAATGGGAATTCTGCCCCCGCTTGACGCACTTTTTCTATGGGGAATGGAACAACTGTTGGAGTTTGGACTAGGAGGTTCACCTATGTCAAGTAACACAAAGTAAATGTTTATATAATTGTAAAATATATCAATATTGTTTATAACCTTTTTCTTTTCAAGCAAATCTTTTTTATTTTCTCCTTCACAGGTTATTAGTAATGTTTCTCATTTCTGCTGGAACAGCAATAGCATCGTATTTCATTCCCAGCACTCTTGGTGTGATCCTCTTCATGACTGGATTTGGGTTCATACTGAGTCTTAACCTAAGCGAGATTGGTTTTGCCTTCAAACACACCATGATCAGCCATTTAGCCTCCAGCAAATCCAAAAATATGCACGGAGGTCTTAGAATACAATTTGGGTGGAGGGAATTTATTTTTTATTTGACTGTGTTGACATTTGCTCTCATAGAAGCTAGCCTGCTGCATCAATTTGCAGGCTTTTCATCATTTTCCAAAGCTAGTCCTCAGGCTATAGCGAGTTACGTTCTGATTGTATTACTTATAATTACATGGATTCTTAGAGAGATTCAGAGAGTGTACTTGTTTGGAGTCTTCCGAAACCCCTTTTATCCAAAGGATGTCAGGACTGTGACTGTGTTCATGGAGAAGCAAAGAAGGCTAATGAAAGTTGGTGTTGTCAGGAGGATTTTACTAACACTAGGTAGGAATACACACTGTCTGTTGTTTGTTAGATGATGCTTGTAGGAAGATTGAAACAACGCTAGAATTACTGTATGTGCAAGATTCTGTGAATGAACTAAGAAAAAACAAGTAGCTGGAAATATTTGTTGATGTTTTTCTAAATTGTGCATTGAGGTCAAAATTACTGGTTCAGAATATTTGGGAGTTATTAGTGATTTTTATTTATTCCTTTTTTTTTAGGGGTAAACCTAAAAAGTTGAGCTTTTAAAAAGTCCAGCTCAGAAAGCAAGGCCTTTTAAAGGATTTTAGTTACATCAGTACTCACTTTTGAAAAAAATGGCTCTTGTAGGTTTGTTTGTTTTTTTTTAAAGGTACTTGGAAACAAAAGTGAGTTGAGAGTCTTCAAGCTGACTAAATATTTGGTTCTTACAACTTGCTAGTAAAGGGAACAGTCTCCTTTCTGGTAGGTTAGGGACAAATGTATCTACTTTGGGGAAACCAAAATTTGATCTAAATTATTTAATTTTATAAAGAAGCATCAGTTTGGGGAAGTGGATTGATGAGTGCTATTCCCATGTTTACTTTTACTTATCTGAGTATTCCCATTCTATTGGGGAAACAAAGAAACAACAAAAAAAGTAGTAGGAAGTAACAACTAAGCATCAACATAAATGTTTGCCATCTTGGGCCATTACTGCAAATATGCTGTTTGATATCCTGGAACTGTAATACAGAGAGGAGTTTGTAATAACAAAGGGAATAGTTCTCCTTTTTACGCCAGGATTTCCATTCTGCAATAAGACTGCATACCTCTGTAGACTTTAATTATGTTTTTGAAAGGAAATCAATGATTCTTTTATTTCAATTACAGTGTCTCCGTTTGCCATGATAGCATTCCTGTCACTAGACCGTTCACTACAAAATCTTCATTCTGTGTCTGTTTGCATTGGATTCACAAGAATATTTAGGATGGTAATTTGAATTTTAAATATGTTAGCCTAAGAAATTCTCTTCTACATGATTTAAGTAGTAAGGTGACTTGGAAGAAATATTCCAGGTCATGAACGCAGAGATAGATAAATGCATTTTTAAATGTATGTCTAACATATCTCTGTTTTAGGTCTGGCAGAATACAGAAAATGCGCTACTGGATATAGTGGTTGTGTCAATAGCACAAATGTTGGTGTTTAATCCAGACCTTTGGTGGAACAGGAGTCTTGATACAGGAATCAGGCTCTTGCTGGTAATTGTCATAATGTATATTTAAGCAGGTATTTGTCACGTAAAGTCTCTGTTTCCTTGCCCTCCCCTGCTAGGGAGTTACAGAGTCCAGGACCTAGCAAATAGAAGCTAAAAAACTGCCTACTAAGATATACACTCTAATACCAGTCAATGATAGTCACATTTCATTTTCTTAAAATTATTGTAGATAAGGCAGCTTTGGCAGTGCTGAATATGATAGGACGCAGGTTACAAATTAACGTACTTGTTGTATGTATCTTGCAGGTTGGTATCCTACGGGATCGACTGCTTCAGTTTGTCTCAAAGTTGCAGTTTGCCATAGCTATTCTTTTGACATCGTGGACAGAGAAGAAACAACGTCGTAAATCTACCGCCACCTTAATCACACTCAATGTCGTTTTCTTCCCTGTCCTGCTGTCCTTCGTCGCTATCTCTGCGCTCCTTTCTTCTCCCTTGCTGCCGCTCTTCACGCTGCCGGTATTTTTGATTGGGTTTCCTAGGCCTATCCGAAGCTGGCCAGGACCTGTGGGTGCTACAGCGTGTGTTTGCTCCGATACCGTGTACTACCAGCAGATGGTTCCAAGTCTGGCTGTTGCTCTGCAGTCTGCATTAGCAGCCGGTAGCCTAGGTAGGTACGCTAGCAGCACTGTGAAGGAATGTAGCTAAATATTTTAGGAAGCATGATTTTGCTGGAGAACAGGAGAATCGTAGCATCTGATTTAAGCCGTGTCTCACGGCATAGGTTAAATCTGATATTCAGAGATTGTTCAATTGGGGGACAAAGTGATTACTTTCATCCTTTTCATACATCTGTACTTGTTACATTCTTGTAAAAAATAATTCTGGTTTGTTATCTTTAAAATAAGGACAAACTAAATGGTGATGAAACAGTATCAATCCTCATCTTTTTATACTGAACAAAAAAGGGTGGTACACATTCATCCCACCTAATTGGAGGCAATAAAGTGAGTTCTCTTGACAGTGGAGAGGAGGTGTGTCAAACTGCTCTTTGTGGTTGTGTACGTATGTGTCTTTCTTTGTATCGATCCTTTTACTCAGGGTCAAAAAGATGCCTTTGCTAATTTGGCTATGTTAATTAGGTATGGTGATTATGGACTGGATATTTCTAAAATGCCTGATGTAGCCTAACTAGCAGTGAACAGTTGAGAACAGAACCAGTTGTTAAGACTGGTTAATGTCACATCTTGTGCAGGCAGTTAGGGTGGGGTTGTACCAGGACTTGTGGTCCTAAAACCTGTGAAAGACATCACAATGGGTATTTCACAGAATTATATAAACAGAGGTGAAGAAATGCTGAGTCCTTTTTCCAGCTGGAGACAGAATAACTTAAAATTGCAAGCTTGTTTTCTTGAGAAACAGTCTTTGTGTAACCTAAATAATCAAAAGATCGTTGCCCTTAGACAAGAGGCAAATGTTTAAGCAAGTCTCTTGGAAAACGCCTTATGACTAGAAAAAAAAGACTAATACTTGAAAACAGCGGAAGTTAACCTTAGTCACACTTTATGAAGACTATATGCAAGTGCTTTACTAGGAAACATTTGCTGCGCTTCTAGTACTGGTGCAGAGAGGTATTAAAAAAATAAAACTAGGAAGCTTTTTTCCTCTAAAGAAGAGAGGCACTTCAGTTTGTCTACTGCATCAGCCTATGTATGTTTATATATATAGTAGATACAAATATACCTATCTGTTATATCTATCTATTTTATAGCTATACATATTTTTATATATATTTCCCCATTGCCATCGTTACTGTGGTGGCATGAATGCCTTGGATTAAATAATTTAAAACACTAGTCTGGAGGAGGGGGAGGAAAAGTCTCCTCTTTAATGGGAAAATCTGTGAATTAATGTCTTCAAGCAAGAAAAAATGTGGTGCTCTCAGATGAGTTCAAAATGAAGAGGTACCTCTTTGTGTGCCTCTACTTTAATTTAAAACCGTACTTTTTTCTGTGTAAAGGAGTTTTAGTAGCTTTAACAGCTAGCAAGAAAAGAATTAAAATCTTTGCAAAATGTTAGCAAGAAAATGCACTTCATTAGCTCAGTGGGATAGAAAAGGTTACTAAAAATTTAACTACAGCTTAATGGTTGGTTTCACTGATTTCCTCTTACAACATTCTAAAACTAAAATTCTCTGTGCCAGTGAGTGGTCACTTGGATGTGAGTGACAGCAGAAGCAGGTCATAAACTGGCAGCAAATGTCATGCTTAAGAACAGCACCATTGTCTTGGAGAAGTTGACAGTAAGCTATAACTTAAAAGAAATACAGTATAACCACCAGTTGCTAGGAAGTTTGGCATTGCACCTTTTATTGAAATGGGTAGAAGAGAGAAAAAGGACTTTTTTTTTTTTTTTTTTTTTTTTTGAAAAAATAGTCATTTTGTTTGTANNNNAAGTGTCATTGGATTTGTACTGTGAGAGCCAGATTGTGGGATTTTTGAGTACTAATTACTTTGATGCATGATCTGAAGTTGTTCAGGACTTGATTTTCAAATTCCAGTTTATTTTATGTGGCTGTATTTTTGGTGATGTCAGACTTAAGACAGTGGGATCAGACTTATTACACACACAGAGGTATTTCAGAAAGACTTCAGACGATTTCCACTGTATCTACTGTTAGCATTCGATGTGTATGATACCAATTCACAAGTCTTTAATAATGAGCAGGTGCTCTTGCTCTACCTCTATTTATGTATCTGTAAAACGAGCGTGATATTATGCCATTGCTAAGCTGACACTTGAGCGGAATCATTTACACTCTGGATTTCACATCCTAAGGGATATTTTCTAATCATTCTGGAGTACAGACGAGTCAATTTAGCAGCTGGCAGTGTAGGTAAAAAATCCTGTTGAACTACATTTTTACTTCTCCCATAACAAATAAACTTTGTACTCCGCAGCAAATAGGGCCATTAAGATACTCATGTGCTAGATGATGATTCTTTAATGTATTCAGCAGTCATAAGAATTTTAGATCTCCAGGTGACATCAGTGGGAACTGTGCAGTTGGAAATGCAGCCAAAGGTGATCTTTAATCGTGAAAGTTGTCTCTGCAAAGGGAATTGAGGGTGGGGCTGCTTAACCCTGGTCCAGTGTGAATATCGTAGTGTGAGGGTTTCCCAGTTTTCCACAGATTTTTCAAAGACACCACTACAATTTCAAGATCTAGCTTTGTAGCTAGTTTCTTTGAGATTCTAGGATACTAGTTAGCCAGTTTTAACCGATTTCTGTGTTGATGCAGAAGTATTTTTTGTTTGCAGTTGAATTCCTCAGTTGGCATGTAGAAAAGATTTTCATCAATATAATACCACAGTAATACCACAGTTTTTGTTGTGTTTTTTGTGGGGTTTTTTTGATTGTTTTGGTTTTTTTTTTTCTTGTCTAGGTCTCTCTCTACCTGGATCACATTACTTGTGCCGTTTTCAGGATAGACTGATGTGGATATTGGTGCTAGAAAAAGGCTTCACTTACTGTGGTGTTAACATTAAGGTAACCGCATGCTAAGGACTGACGTATTAATGTTTTGAAATAGTGCAAACATTTTGCTGTGTAACATTTCAGCAATATAACGGCTATATACAGTCAGTTTTTTAAGATGAGTGTTATTGCTGTATTAACTAGTCTTGCAACTGACATGCTTAGCAGACATTAAATTTTTAATCATCTAGCTTGTGACACAACATCTTTAATAAGATGGCTAATAAGATCTGTATGAGGTAAAGGTTTATCCTTTTTAAGATGTTGATTTGTGTCTAATATCATAGTGAGTGCTTTGCTATTACTATTATCTCTAGTTAGATTTGTAGATTCAGTTCTGGAAATGTTGACAATGGAATTTGTTCAGAAAAATTCTGTTGCAAGAAAACAGCTTGCTAGCATTTAAGGATATGCACTGGTGAAGAGTAAAACCAAATTGTTTTCATTTATGCTTTAGGGGCTGGAATTGCAGGAAACATCCTGTCATGCTGCTGAAGCTCACAGAGTTGATGAAATTTTTGAAATGGCCTTTGAACATCAGGAGCACGCAAAGATTCTCTCGCCTAATCACCATTTTGGACATATTTTGACTCCTTGTACTGTTCTACCTGTGCGGCTGTATTCCGATGCCAGAAATGTGTTATCTGGAATAATTGACTCTCATGAGAATTTAAAGCATCTGAAAGATGATTTCATTAAAGTGCTTGTATGGATGCTTGTCCAGTATTGTTATAAAAAATCAAAAACACTGGAAAGTCCAAGCAATGCCAACAAGAACAAAAAAGGATCACTTCCAGAAAATCAGCATAGCGGTGCAATAGAAAGATCCAGGCCTCTGAGGGAAGAAGATAGCTTTAGTGTTGATACAATCGAGGACTGGACTGATGATAGTGACATTTTTGATCTTGAACCCCGTGGCAGAATGAAAGACAGAAAAGAACCTGGGCAGCTGGGAACAACACCAAAAGTACATCTGTCTATTCCAGGATCTGTAGAAACGCAGAGCCAAGATGTCCCACAAGAAATGTCACCAGAAGATAAATTATACAGGGCTGTTGTGCTCGGGCTTCCTGCTGTAGACAAAGGGAAACAGCAAGTTTTACCTCAGGCTGAATTTAGTTGCTGTTACTCAGAGCTATTGAGCATCCCTGAAGAATGGAGAACAGCCCCAGTGCCTACTTCCAAAGTCAACGAAATGAGACAGAGGTTTCCAGAAGAATGGTACCATTTCATTTTGAGTCAACTGGACTTCTTTCATCTGAAAGAAAAGCCTTCCAATTTACTTGAAGACCTTATGAAAGATAAAGCTTTGAAAGACTTATACATCCATGGAGTACTGTCGTGTTGTTTTGGTCTGTTTGGACTGGATAACACCGTGCCTGCCCCAAGCCATGTGTTCAGAGCCTACACTGGTGGTATTCCATGGTCCGTTGGTTTAGACTGGCTAACCAGCAAACCGGAGCTATTTCAACTTGCACTAAAAGCATTCAGGTAAAAGAAAAATATTCCTTCAGATTATAAAAGTTACATAGAGAGTCCTGTGCTTTGAAAGTAAGTATCACTTCACTAAGAGTAGTTCATGATAAAACCATATCATTTAAATATATTTGTAGCTTCTCGCTACACAAATATTGTCTGTAATCCCAGGCAGTGAAGACTGTGATGCGGAGATTCCTTCCTTCTTCCCTTCCCCACAGCAGCTGCCTCCAGCACTGGAAATCCACTGTGTTAAGTGGGGGAAAAAACAACCCATTTTCATTGTCCCCGTGATCTAAGAGAATTGCGATGGACTTAGATGTTTGGCACTTTCCATTGTAAGGCAGCGGTAACAGTGTTTGAGGTGAATGAAAGATGTTTAAGCTAATGTGTTTTACATCTGGTGAGCTAAAGTACCCCTACTAACTTCTAGTGACTCAGCTGACAAGCAATAACTTGCAAAGTTGCTAGTGCTTGGTAACATTCGATGGGGCCTTCCTGCCTTTTCTAGCCAGAAGAGGCTTTCTTCCTCCTGGCTTTTGCTGCATTAGTTACTGTACGGCTTGTTGTACCTTTCAGATACACTTTTAAACTTATGGTTGACAAAGCAAGCCTGGGTCCAGTTGAGAACTTCAAAGAGCTGGTTAACTATCTGGAAGAGTATGAAAACGATTGGTACATTGGACTGGTATCGGATCTTGAGTGGCAGCAAGCAGTTCTTCAGGAAAAGCCATACCTTTTTTCACTGGGCCATGATCCGAACATGGTAAGAAATAAAATTACTAGTAAGCAAGATCAAACTTCAGGTTTCTTTTCCACTGCTTTTTTATTTTTTTAATTCTGTTCCAAAACATGAAGGCTGTGCAACCAGTTTCTGTTTGTACTAGACATCACTGTTGTTGAAAATCACACCACATTGTTCTTCAAATGCGGCAATATTTCCTGGCTATCTTCCTAGACGGAAGAATTGAACCAAGGAGACTAGTTTATATGCTTTGCCATTTTTAAAGGGACGATATTCATAGTATGTAGCCCCAAGGCTTCATTTAGCACTTTGTATCCAAAATGCTTGTGTCTCCTCTCAGACAACGGACTGAACGTTTTGATCTGTTTGTTCTTAAAGGGAATTTACACTGGGCGAGTCCTCACTCTTCAGGAATTGTTAGTACAAGTGGGAAAACTTAATGACGAAGCTGTCCGAGGTCAGTGGGCCAATCTGTCCTGGGAGCTGCTGTATGCTACAAACGACGATGAAGAACGCTACAGCATCCAGGCACACCCCGTTCTTCTGCGAAACCTTACTGTGCAAGCTGCAGACCCACCTCTTGGCTACCCCATTTATTCATCTGAACTTCTGCATCTGCCTATGTTCTAGAATGTCTGTAGCACTTTTTTTTTTTATTATTTTGTATTTTCTATCTGCATGTTGGGAATCAAATGCTCATGCTACATTTATACACTACAAATAAGATTTTACTCTCAAAATGGCGTTGGATGGCAGTGCCAAGCCAGCGTACATAATTTGCACAGAAATGGTGGTGCTAGCCACAACCTTCAGCAGGCAGGAAGTTTTGGACTGTGTTCTTGCTGCTGGAACGTGTGAGACACCATTGCCTGTGTGGCTGACGAGCCAGGAGATGCTGAAATTCTCTTCTCTAGTTTAGAGAAGAGCAGCATGATTCTGATCATTAACTATTTTTGGTGCATTCTGACTTTTTTTTTTTTTCTTCTTTTTAATAGTTGGACAGGTGACTTGCACTGACAGTCAGGTTACAGCTCACTGTAGTACCGTCAACCGCAGAGTTGGTAACCAAAGTGTACATAGGATTATTTATATGTTTTTTGATTTGTTCGGGGTTTTGGTTTTGTTTTTTTTTTTTTATTATTCTGACCATTTTATATTGGATTGAGTTCAATTTTAGCATTCGTTACATGATTTTAGCTGATCTTCCTTCATCAGCTATGCTTTAACAAAGTCAGTTGGAAGGGACAATTTTTACCAAAGTACTTGTTTCAGGGGCAAAGAGAATTTCTATAAAATGGTGTGCGTTTGGACACATTAATAACCTGTGTGACCTACTGATGAAAGTAAACGTGTAATTAGGGGAAAGAAGGAATTTAAGTCCAAATGGATTAATTTTATTTCCTTCTTCCAATACCTGTATTTTTTTTATATATGTATATATATATATAATTGTTGTGTGTATATATATATATAGGTTGTTTTTTGCAACCTATGTCCACATCACTAACCAGTCTTCCACAAATACAGTGAGAGCNAATGCAAATATTTCTGCGACTGTGTTTAAGTGCAGAATCGGGGGGAATCCAGCTGTCTGTTCCAGAATTTTTTTTTTTTTCCGCCTTTCCAGAGGTTAGAACAGAATTTGGCAATTGGTTTGTAATATTACAGGTCTCCTTGAAAACAGGTCTGGGTCATCTCTCCAGTGGCTCGTTTATCCTGTTCATTACCACCAGTCATTAGCACATAAATGTGTTTTCTCTGTCAATAAGTAGTTACAGTGTCGTTACTGCTGGACATGCCAAACAGGGTGTAGGAAATTGTCTTTCTTTAACCTGTAGAATCAATTTAACTGAGATCTGCTGCATAGCTGAATTAGTTCTGGTTTAGAACACCCAGTTGTATAATTTGGAGCATGTTTATTACTTTTACTCCTCACCTTTAAGACCTTTTTGTATCGGATAAAATTTGTTACAGCACTGTGTACTGTGTACTTGGCTATTAGCCGTTTCTTTTGATTAGTGACCATAAATGATTTTTAAAAAAAATACATAAACCTTGTAGTGGAATTCAGAGGTGGTAAGGAAACACCTGTCAAACTCCATGGTATATAAGGCTTTAACGTCCAGGATGAAATTCACACAGAAGGTCAATGGAAGCAGCTTTTAGAAGGTGATTGTTTGGTGTGCAGGAGCTGATAACCTCAAGTCACCTTGCGTAGCCATGAACTGTATCTGGAAATAGAGAGTCATGGAAGCGGCTCTGGAAGGAGCTTTTAGAAAGCACCTATTTCAGCTCCCTCAAAAGGAACTACTCCTGGCAAATGTTTAATCTGATCTAAAACTTTCAATACCAGGAGTATCATGAACTCATCAAGTAGTTCGCTCCAGTTCTTTGCTGTTGTTGCAGCAGTTGGAAAGTTTGGGGTTTTTCTTAAATCTAATTAAACCTCCCTGCCTCATTGTAAGCCTCTTACTACTTGTCTTCTGTATGGTCACAGAAAATTTAATTACCTTTTTTTTGCTGCAGCAGTCTTTTATTTGAAGATGGCTGTAATTTCTGCCCTCGTTCACTGTCTTCCGTAAAGCAAATAAACTAGTTGAAGAAAAACTGAAGAGAGCCGTGATCCTTTTTGGTTACTTCCCTCCATCTGGTCCCCAGCCTTCTTGAAAAGTGTTGCTGGTAACCGGCCCTGGCGTTCCAGCAGAGACCTCGCTTGGTACCAGACGGAGGAGCAGAATTAGTGATGTGCAGAATTCCTGCTTGTGCACAGGAATGTGGAGTTGGGCTCTAACGTGCTGTAATGTCCTGTCCCCTGCTATTGCAGGCAGCACATCCTGCAGCCTTTTATTCCTTAGTATACCGAGCCGGTTCGCACGTTCCAGTATGTTTTGCAACAGTTTGACCCCAATTCACGTTACAATTTTCTGTAACCTTCTTCAGATTCTTTTTTTGGCAGAACCAGCAGTTACAGCCTCTTGGTCTGTATCGCAAATTTGTGCTGCCGAGTGCCCCTGTTAAACGTGTTGTTTCGTTTGCGTGCTCTTGAACTGTGTTCTGTTTGTTTTGGAGCATTCTCTGATTTACCAGGCTTGAAGGTGCTCTAAATGCCTGATCTTGTCTGCAGCTCTCATAAGCATGTAATACCTGCTGCTATTTGGATTACCAATGGAATACTAGTGCTGGGCTGAATATCTAGGACTGAGCTCATGCGGGGCCACCACACCATTCTCCTGTGCGACCACCGAGAACTGCTCTATGTTTTCTAACCAGCTGCATGCATCAAATTCCCCGTAATTCTTATCAACGCCTACTTGCTTTACAGATTGCGATGTTCATCGCACAAAGGTAAGCGTAAGATACTCACGTCTTGGCTTTGGAGAAGAACCTTTATTTAACAAGATCAGTTTTCGAGTATTTTTCTAACAAATGTTCAGTGCTTACTAGAGGATTTTCACCCCCTTTTCTTGAGCCTTTACAAAAAAAGTTAAGTCCTGGAGATCGCCTCTCTCCCATTCACACCCCATAAAGCAACAGGTATGAGTTGGAACAAAGTGTTAAGGAAACTGAAGTTTTCAAATGGCAAATGCTTTGTCCTTTTCAGGAAGAGTCTATTTTCTGTGTTTTCCTTGAACATCAGCTTCCACTCTGAAAGAGGTCATCTCGTTGCCACTTGGTCCCTGCTATCTCTACTGCCGCTCCTTCCGTGCTGCTCGTGTGTGCTGTGGCAGCAATGGCACAGGTCACGAGGGAAGGTCTGTGCTCATTTAGTAGCAGCTGTCCTTAGCTGAAGCAAAAGAAGCAAACTCCTCCTTGAGCACAAAGGCTTACACTTTTTTTTGGTAGAGAAACATGTATATAAATGGGAGAGCAAGCCTTCTGCTGCGTGCAACACTGCCAAATCTTCTGTGGATTAGCGGGTGGAAGCTGAAGCATCCTGTGAACATCATCTGCATGTGTGTTGTATTAAGAGTAGCTGCATTTTGTCATGCAGACGTACTGCTGCCTCTTTAACTGTGGTTTGTGAAATGTGCCGTAGGAGCTAGTGTGTTAGCGAGTGAAATGAACCTTCCGTTCTTCCGGAACAGCAGGAGACCAGACACTTGTCGCTTGATCAGTCTGTCTTTTTGGTTTGGTTTTTTTCTCCCCAGACGGTCGTTTCCATCTTTGTTAAATGTCATGTTAAAAACGTCACTCTGGGCTTATTCTTTGCTATGGTTGGAAAGTTTCAATAATTTCTAAATGGGTTGTTATTCTTCTGTTACCGCTGAATGATGTAAGAAAGAATTTTTCTTAACTGCAGCGTGTGTGGCCTGAGGTACATCCGAACATTTCTGAGGCCTTGGCCAACAGCAAGAAAGTCACCACACTTCTAAGTACAGATGAGTTACCGCTGCAGCGGTACATCTAGCTAACGGTTGACTTAAGTGTCAGTGGGATGGTAAAGGTTTTAAGTAGTACAGTCCTCAGTTCCTCATGGCTGTTGCTGTGCAGTACACCCCCCATGCTGTTGCAATTGGCCTCTGCTCTGAAGGGAAGGTCCTGTTCCCGACTGAGCTGGGAACTCGGCTTCTAGTTCATTAAATTGCCTATAATGCGATGTCTGCCCTAATTCAGCTCTGCCATGAACACTGGTGCCTTGGTTGTAAGAAATCTGCCATGAAAAGGATTTTGCACTAATACCGTGCCCCCTCTTGTCGCTACAGGGGCTTTCCCAGCTCCTCTCCCCGCGAGGCTCTACAGAAGCACCACGTGCCCGGTGGCACTGCCTGGACAGGGGTTATAGCCGCACCGCACTGCTCTTCCTTCCCCACACGCAGCCCAGTCCTTGGCCTTTACAAAACAACCAGAGGACTGCGGACTCTGCCGTGGTGCTGAGACCCCTAAAGATTAAGTGCTTCTAAATGATGTGCCCCAAGTTAAGGGATTTAGCCCTAAATATACATGATGATGTGTATACCCATTTTGCTCTCAGACCACCTGTATGGCAACAATGAAATATGATCTCCTTTTCCCACAGGAATGCTTCACAAAGGCAGCCTATACATCCTTACCCTTTATACCAAAACCTTCTGCTGGTGGGGTTTTTTTTGCTCAATGTCCATTAGGAATGAAAGTGAGGGAAACAGGATCCTGTGGGTATATAATTTTCTTTTTGGCCTGCTCACCAAGTATTTGCCAATGTTCTAGCAGCAGAAAAACAAAGTTATACTGCCTGGCCTCTTCTGTCTCAATTCTTGTAAGCTTAAAAATTCAGCCTCTGGAAGGTACGTTTAGAAAGAGATTTTTATTTAATCAAGTGTGTATACAGCTTGATAGATTTGTCAAGTTACATGATGACAAAGGTACGACAGATTAAAAAAAGCTTTACTTTGCAGTCACGCAATATGAAAAAAGTTTCTCAGCCTTAAGCACAAGCAGGATTTTGTACACATTTGTCCTTACTTCTTCTTTCTTGAGTAAGAGGCATCAGCGTCCTGGAGGGAGAGTGCATTACATCAGTGTTTTCCTCCCCTTATTTAAGTCCTTGCATTACATCAGTGTTTTCCTCCCCTTATTTAAGTCCTTCGCTCACAGGGTTATTCTGCTTGAAACTGCTTGCGACAGCGGGCAGTTACGGTGTGGAAGCAGGAAGTTCTAAGTTGCATGTGCCACCCTTATTTTTGCATTTCCTGCTTTTAGAGTACTTCTAATTTTTTTTTTTTGTACCAAGTTCAACAAAAGCACAGTTAGAAAAATGCCATCTACCGAGCAGTATTGCACAGACAGAACGCTGCACATCCATCTTCTGGGAAGCAAATGTGAGTGACGAGCCCTGACAGACAGTAGTATCACTTCACATAATTCAGATTACGGGCCTGATAAAAGCTTGACACATGCGAGGGAGAGATTTTTCAAGAGTCTTAAGTCCAAGCTGCGTTAATAATTTACACTAGCGATGTATAGCTCAGGTCTGCATTAATGCCGAGTTCTGAGCTTGCTGCCCGTGTGAGGAAGATCAGAGCGAGCCCTTTGGTGCTACAAGACGTACTGAGCTCCCTGTTTGGCACTGTCACCGCGCTGCAGTAATTCTAGACCACCAGGCATGCAGTGATAGAGTCTGGCCCGGCACCAGCCGCTAGGGAAGTGTGGAGGGAAAAAGGAAACTGATCCAAAATGCAATCCCAATGTTCCCATGGCTAAAAGAGGCTGTCAGCAGAGTTAAAAAGCAAGCAGAGGAGAGAGGAATAAACTTACCACTCCACTTTTAAAGTTCTGTATCCTCCTCTTGCCCATTCTGTTCATCAGCCACCAAGCCCACGTGGGTGCGTACTGCCAGAGGTAGCACACGGCCAGGTAGGGGTGGTCACTGATCCAGGCCTCCTTCAGGTCATTGGCTGTGCTCACCAGGGTGAGCCGGACACAGCGGTCGGTTGGCATCTTGTGGGACTGGTCACCGCTGTTCTCTATGGACTGGAGGGGAGAGCAAGCGAGCGGGGATTAGAACAGGGCTTCTGTTTGTGGGAAAGAAAGGGCCCGGCTCTGACAGACCTGCTCCTCCCACTTTCTACGCTCTGCACAAGGGGAATAACCCAGCCAGTACAGCAGAGGCTGGGGCACCCATCCCTTGCTATGCTAATCTTCTCATTTTCACCTTCCTTTAGCACATCTTTTCAATAAAGCACCCTTTTAATTAATACCTCAATTGACAGGTCAAAGAAGGTTAAGAAAATAGATCTCCAAGCTCTGTCCTGCTTCAGCATGGCTTCTACTTTATTGTGAAGCACATCTATCAGAACAAGTTACCCATTCTGCAGCTGATGGCTCTGAGAAATGGGAACTTGCCCCTTCCCAGCTGCCTACCCCATTATATGGTACAAAGTACTCAGTAGCCATGTTAGTAGATGAGGCCACATTCCCCGTTAACTTAAATATTCCTGCCAGCTCTGCTCTGTGGGCAGCCATCTCAACCAAGAGAAAAGCAACAGCCTTCATCAGTGGCAGGGATGCCTTACGTGAAATCTTGTCCACGTGTATCACGGTGAACGTAAGCCACAGCCCTGTGAATTTATATGCATTTCACTCCAGCAATAACAGGCTGCTCTTATCAATCTGTTCTTCTGTTTCCAAGAGCAATAGCAATTCTGGTCTAGATTCAGTCTTCCTCCTAGGTCCTTTGCCATGCTGAAATCTGAGGAATTTGTTTTGCAAGCTTTCCAGATTGCTCAAAAAGTACATCTTTTCTTTCATGGAAGTATGAAGTTTTGCGAGCCAAAAAATCCTTTCAGAATTTGATTCAGCGATGGGAGATTTCACCCCACCACCACTGGTGGGTTATTCTGAGCTTTAAATCGATTGTATTTAGGAGAGATTACATTTTGATGTATCATAGTAACAATTTTTGCCAGCTATTTTGTTAGACAGCCTTTATTAAAAGCAACTGTGCAGTTGGAAGGTTTTGTTTTTTCTCCTTGAACAATCACTAACAGGAAAAGAATGCATGCCTCGCGTCAGCTGACTCTAGTGGATTTGCCAACAGCAAACCGAATGGGGGACATCGTGACTAGGGCAAACGAAAAGCTACCTGTGCAGAAAGTATAGTATTGCGCGTGGATAGAATTGTGTCTATAGAAAGGATAGAATTGTGTCCAGAAAATCCTGGCCTTTCCCCCAACAGTGCAGCAGGATGGCTGTAGAGTAAATTTTACTAGACTTGAATTGTATGTGATGGAAAACAGAAGGCATAACAGTCCTCAAACTTTATTTTCATTTGATATGGTCTTGATAGCACAAAGAATTACAAGATTATGCATAGTTCTGCACCAATCAAAGCATTTCTTGGTAAGAAGAGGAGGTTAGTGTTTGCTAGGAGGAGAAAAAGAAAGCCACAAAAGGATCGGTTAGCCCTCAGCAAAAGCTGGATTTATCACAACAGAACTGAGTCCTTACCTTTGCAAGATTCTCCGTAAAGACATTTTGTATAATCTTAGACTGTACAGGCCCCGGGCATATGTTGATAATGCTTATCTCAGGGTAGTCAGTCAGCTCAGTCCGAAGAGAATTAAAAAAACCCTAGAAGAAAAGACCATCATGTAATCTTCCTTTGCTGCATTTCCACATGTGGCAAGATTTAACTGACTATGTATTTTCATACTAATTTATGCTGCAAAGATAACAGTATTCCACTAAAAGTAATTCCTACTACTTTGACTTTTCCACATTCAGTGGCTAATTCAAAATTTTATCTACAGTTATAGACATTGATATGTAAGTCACTGAGGAATCTATCCTTGACTTCTCAAATACACAATCATTTCTCTAAACTACAGTCAGATTCTGCTGTCTCTGTACTGAGGACAAGCCTCACTGTTTTGGTAGTGGAAGTGCCACCAATCATAAGAACTGCAGTATCGTGGATATTCTCTTTGGCAGGTGAACTGCTCTTTCTGGTGAGATGAAAGATTTTAAATAGTTTCTATTGAGTAAGTGGTGCTGGTTTTATGAAAGAGAAGGAAGAAAACTGTTCAGCATATTAAGTCAAAGGTGTGCCCTGATGTTTTCGGGGGTAATTCTGCACCACTGAATTAATTGCAGAGTTTGAAATTTGTATCCACATAGGTATAAATCTTATTTCAGCTCAGGTACATGCTACCAGTGTATCTAAGTTAAACTACAAAACTGCAAGTATTTCTTTTCTTCAGGCTAACAGGATATGATGGGTTTTTTTAAATCTCTGTAGCAAGTCCCATTTAGACAGCAACTATTATGGGGAACATGATCAATTCAGGAAGGTGCTTCCTACCAAAGCTGCTGGTCAAGCACTGCAGAGCTATGATTTAGCAAACACTGCATCCTGTCTTATCTTTGACCTGGTGAACAACAGGGCCCTGCATTTATTCTAACACAGAATTGTGTGTCACGAGAGAGAGAGAGTGAGAATAGGCCAATAAACTTCTCCCACTGTAGTAAAAAGTGGTAATTTGTACTCCCATCCAGCTTGGGAAGAGGGCTGGCTGACCCAGAGCTCTGAA
>VZTL01010868.1:30799-48233 GCA_013400535.1 Scopus umbretta
AAAAATCAGTCAGACACACTCCTGTGATGACACAGAAGTCATCAGCTGGGCGATCCACTAAAGGTAAGCGATGAGTTGCACACTGGTGCACACCCATGACCGAGAACATGGGCTCTAACTTTCCAATTGCTGGTGACTAATTCCAGCTTATAGATCGCATACAGGCTTTGCAGTTACATTCCATAAAAATGCTGACCATGTATTTCAAGTTACAAGTACCTGCAGGCCCCCTAAATAGTACCGGATCTTCACAGCACGTTATCAAAGCCTGGAGATGTGTACCTTCATAGAGGAGTAAGTTCTAACATAAAGACACTTACATGCCCAGAAGTCTGATTCCGGACACATTGGGAAGCATCTCAGATCTGCCAACCACCCAGCTGTTTTGGATGAAAAACCTGGGCCCTCCCCTGGGCTACCTCCTGCCCTGGTGCACACCTTCAGCTGTGGCACCAGTAGGGCTGTGCTTTATCCACTGCTCTATGCTAACGCTACAGCCCAGACCTGCACTTGCCACGACCCCTCCTTTCCCCAAGGGGTCCTGAGCCCACTTAGCTCAGAAAAGCCCCTTAACCCCCAGGTCATGCAGTCCTGTCACAAAAGTTGTGCCATCAGTCTGGCTGAGGAAAAACTAATAAGTAAAAAGACGCTAGACCCCAAAGGGAAGAAGGTGGCAGCGTGCGTCATGAGCACAGCCACTTGGGTGAGGGGATGACGTGGTACTGCTCCTTGTTCACACGAGTGCTTCGTACCCTGTTCACCCAGCAACAACTGGAAGTCCAGGCTCTCCTAGAAACACAGCCTGAACACCCTATGCAGCTATCTTCCCTCCTTTGGCAATCATTAGTTGTTCCATCAGCACTGAACCGCATGAGTGGGACTAAGTGAGAGCTCTCCCAGCCCACGCTCACTTATCGCTCCCTGGTGATTTGGGGAGGAACAGAACCGACTCCCATTTTGTCTGAAAGAGATAAACTCAACAGGTACTTCCAGTAGTCGAGGAGGTGGTAGGGTGTGTGTCTGGGAATGCTGATAGAAAGGAAGCCAGAAACATTGCTCGGTCACTTGGGACAAAGCACCTAGGCTAGCTCAAATGCTGGGAGGCTTCTGAGATACAAATTCCACCCAAAAACGGGCACCTGCCCACAGTCCTGAGTAGCCACATGAAGACACACAGCAGTAGTCGGCTCTGTAGGCAACTTCAGACACCTTCCTGCAGAGGGCAGTGGCTCTGGCACACTCCACTCTCTGACTACTGCTTCTCTCCCAAGTATTACAAAGGGAGCCCTGCTGACCTGAGCAAGCTGCAAGATACCAAAAGCCGAGCATTGGTCCTGTCAGCTTGCGTTATCTTTGACGATCCTGTCTACACAGCAGCTGACCACAGGGCTGCTGAGGCTTTTTTCAGAGCACTGTCTGAGTAGCACTGTCAAAGTCAGTGCTGTTTCATTAAAGGGTCACACAGCCCGTAAACATGAAATGCATGTAGCCTGAGATCACAGCGAGCTCCTGTTTCTGCTCCGTGGCCGTTCTGCTATCCCCCTCCATCTCAAGGGGTTTGTGTGCCACCTCCTTCCCTAGTGCTGCAGTTCCAAGTTTTTACACCACGGAAGAGGTGCAGTCTTCACCAGCAACACAGGATGGCCAGGGCACCTGCTCGGCTGAAGTCCTGGCTGACATGCGCTGACCAGAATCTTACATTCTCTCAGTCCCCTCTGGAGGGTCTACCTACAGTACATACAGGTTCTCCAATTCCAGCACTTAGATATCCAAAGGTAGGTATGAAATCCCTCCATTTCCTCCCAGAAGAGAAGCTTAAAATTCCTAAGAAAGCACTCTCTTCTTTAAATTCAGGCAGCAGGAGACCCAGCTTTGGCAGCAGTAAAGGAACTCAAGTGCAAGGGGAAGAATCTTGAGTGTTTCCACCAAGCCCAGACTGAAGCCAGCTCTGACATACAGACACAGGGTGTGTGGAACAGGAGCTGCTTTAAGCCATCTCTGGGCCTTTCCAGCTTAGTGACCAAATCCTAGAAGATGCTGAAGAAGGCAAGGCTGAACTGACTTCTACTGTAACAGAAACATTTAGAAATGCCCATAATGACCAGAGACTGAACAAAGAGTAGTGGTTGCTGCTCAGTGCAGTCCATGTGCTTATTAGACAAGTTCCTGATTAAGGAACATTTTGAAGGCCGCTGTTTCTGATCCACTCCACATGCCACCAATTATAGGAATTACAGCTAGAAGAATGGCACATGATGTCCATGAGCATCATCACACTAGGAGAGAAACTGCATCAGTCAGATGCAGACTCCCATGGACTTGACTCATGCTCTTACAGCACTCCCAGAACCAAAAGAAAGGGTAATCTCATCAGCAGAATGTTGTTATGAAGAATTCCAGTTGGCATGAATCAAAGTGTGATTGTTTCAAGAACAAATTCTAATTCTTAGCAGAATTCCTGCCTTCCTCCTCCAACTGCCATTTAAAAGAAATTAAAAAAACAAACAAAAAACCCCCACCACAACCAAAAACCAACCAGAACAAAAGGAGGGGCTTTTTCAAAAATTAAGATGCAGCATTAACTGTGTCAACCGGGGTGGACTCCAAGGCATGAATTTAAAAAAACAAAACCCATAATAGATGAACTCATGTCAGATAGGCTCACATATTTAATAACTGGTGGCCAAAATGCAATCTTCATTTCAAGAAGATCTTAGAATACAGGTCAGTACATGCTGGGAAAACACAACAGGAAAAACATCACTTTATGCTTCGTCTTATTTTTCCCCTGTTCTCTCTATATCTGCTTCTTCTTGGTCACCATCAGAGATGGGCTACTGGGCTACCTGAAGAGCACTGCCAATCCCACAGCCTTCCTTTACCTGAACTGTACTGGTGAAGTATGATATTTCAAAAAAGCTTTTCTAGTTTTTTGGGGTTTCACGCCCACACCTAGCCCTAACTCCAGACTGGTAAGAGACTCTCAGACAGAGTATTTTCTAAATCTAGGTTGCAAATCACATGTTTTAACACCCACAACTAGTATTTGCAGAATTATTGTGAAAGAAACAAGAAAGGAGGTTTGGAGTCTGGCCTGCTTATTGAGCAGAGGTAGAAGCAAACAGAGATATAAGCAGTTCAGTCAGCTTATTTTTAATTAATCCAGAAATTTTACTAAGCTACCTCCTTAAAGCTTCTTCCATGTTCTTGGTCTTAACATGAGATTCAGAGTTCTGAGAATTTTTAAAGCAACATGTGAATTCCTTGTGCTCTGCAACTAATTAGCCATGCTTAGACCAACTATACCACACCCAAAAGACATTCAACTGAAAGGACACTTAATAAAGGAGCATAAAGGGAATTCATGCTCCTGCTCGTTGCATTCTTCTAATTTAAATCTATTAGACTTAAACCAAAGCTGGCCTCTATGGGCAATTTGCATCACTGCCACTCAAATGAAGAGCAGCTGATTTCTCCCTGTCACTAGCTGAAAACTTTTTATTAGCAGAGGCCTGTCACTGTCTTTCTACATCTTCATTCTTTGAAGCATCTTGTGGCTTTGCAGTGCCAGCCACTTGTTACCTTTTTGTTGTTGTTAGTCAAATTGTCAAAAATATATTGATCCCATATCTTAAGCAAAGTTATTTACTCTGTTTATGTGCTTAAACCCAGCCGGGAGTAAGAAGGTGCCAGCTTTTTGAATCATCACTGAGCACAACTGAAGTTTATTTTACTGAGATCAAAATGTACATTAGCAGGAAGTCAAACAGTGGTGGAAGACAAATATGTCTAAATAAATTTACTAGTTAAACAAATGATTCCTCAGCGATACAGGCTTTCTTTTTTCCCCAGACACTTTTCTGAGCTCTTCTTTTACGTTTTTCTACACAAGTGAGACTACTTTCAAGAACTCTTTCCAAGCAATATTGGAAGATAAGTGTTACATAGAAGATAACTTCCTAAGACATTATGAGCTGCCAGTTCTTCACACCACAGCAAGATTCACAACTGCTGGAAAGATTTGTTCAGATGTTCCCAGCCAGAGCATGAATTCTTATTTTTCCAAGTAGTCTGCTTTACCACTCACTGTTCTCACTTTACTGTCCTAAAGATTTCCTGTAGTCTTAAAACTCTTACCAGTGACTTTTCCTCCCTAACTGAATTAAGATAAGGACATTAGGGCTTCTATATGCAACAGAACAATCCTCTGATTTAGGTAGTGTTTCATCTGAAGGCCAGCAGCTAAGGCCATGTCTTTCACATTGGAATTTAACTATGTAGTGGTTAGGACCAACTAAGATGGCATTTGAATTTTAGTCAGGAAAATAAATCTACACTGGGAGCTCAGATATTTCATATTTCAGAGCAAATTAATTTTAAAGGACTTTCAAAACTTGAGAAAGCTACATATGCTGTGTGCAATTTCAGGCGAGACTTGTGTTTTCTGCACAGAATAAAGTCCTCTGCTACAGTACTAACTGATGCTGCTCTATTACACAACAAGACTTTAATTAAATCTCAGAAATTTAACTTACCTGCAGAGCATGTTTGCTGGCACAGTACCCAGAGGCAAGAGGAGCTCCCATAATACCCATCACACTGCTCACAGTAACAATCTTTCCTTTTTTCCTTTGGATCATGTGATTCAGGACATGTTTTGTTAAAGAGATTGTACCTAGGTAGTTGAGTTCCATTATGGCACTGTAGACATCCAGGTTTGTATCCACAAACAGAGAGCGTTGGGAACGTCCACCGTTGTTGACCAAAACATCAATCTCGGGAAAGATACAATGGTAATATAACACATTTCCCTTCACTTCCTCGGGCAATTAACTGACTATTCTTTTCCCTCTAGCCTCATCTCTGCCATGCACAAGCAAGATGTATCAGCTGCTGAAGAAGTTGCAGCAGTTGCTCTCCCTGAGTAGCCTTCCCCTTTGAATTAAAGGCTGGCTAATTTTGAGCCAAGTCAACACAACAGGAATATAGTGTTTGATGCCAAACAAGGTTAACCCCTAGTACAGGAACACCGGCAGCTGGAATGTTGTTTTCCACACAACATTTTTTTTAACCCTACTGCAGTGTAGCAAATAGCACTTAACACTGCAGTCCTGCAAGGTGACCTCTGAAAATATGTTTCGTGCAAAACCAGAAACCAATTAAAGAAGAGAAGAAACAAATCTGTTACCAATAATTTCACTGTGAAAACAAAATACCAATGGCTATGGGCTAGCAATCTAGAAACTACACACAAAACAAGGAAAACAATTTGTGCCTGGTGTCCAGTTTTGTCCCACACGGCTCTGAACCCAAATTACATGCATTACTGAAACTACAAAATAAAGGTTCTTTCATATACAATTTTAAGCCCGAACTATACAGCTGAGGATTGTTCCAGCTGGTCCAGAAATTCACTAACATCAGGCTAGTTAATTTTTAGTTCTTGGTAATGACCAGTGATTAGGTGTTCATTGCTGCACCTCTGTAAATCCTGCTGAAACCCAGAAGCAAGCAAGGGAAGGGATGAAATTCAGGTACTTTTTGGCAAGTTTAATACTGAAATTTAAGAAAGGTGTAGACACTGGTGAATTACCATACGGTAGAATCAAAGTGAAATACAAACATAACAGGAGTTAGCAAAGAACAAGAAGTTTAACCCCAGAAGCACACCTTACCTTGCCAAAATGTTTAAGAACATTGTTGGTTGCAGCTTCATGAGAGCTTCTATCAGTCAAGTCAAGACGCAGGACAAGGATATCTTTTTCACTTAAGTTGCTAATCTCTAAAAACAACCATAAAATGAATGGCAACCAGTAAGATTTCTGACATAACAATCATGGGAAATGTAATCTGCATTTAAACACCGATTTTTCACTAAAAAGACACCAAGAAACCATAACAAAGTTGGAAAAAAATGCTTGCTTTGTTTTCATTTTGATCTCCACATAGAATCCATTTTTAATCTGTTCCTACCAAGTCTTTCTTTTCTCATCATTATGTTTTTACTTGTGAAAAGCTTGACTTTATTAAATAGGCTCGTGTAGCACAATATAGATAATTCAAGACTCCAAATAAATTGCAGTAGTTGGGATTAACATGCAACAGGACTATTTGATACTGAAACTTCTCACTGAGACATTCAGAAGCACAGCATATTGACAGCACTCTCACTTTGCTGGTATGTTAACTGGTCAAGTATGTTTAGAATAGAATCATTAAGGTTGGAAAAGACATCTAGGATGATCTTGTCCAACCACCAACCCAACACCACCATGCCTACTAAACCATGTCCCAAAGTGCCACATCTACATGTTTTTTGAACGCTTCCAGGGATGGTGACTCCACCACCTCTCCAGGAAGCCTGTTCCAATGCTTTTCAATGCAATTGGCCTTGGCCCATCGATCCAGCCTGTGCAGGTCCTTTTGCAGAGCCTTCCTACCCTCAAGCAGATCAATACTCCTGCCCAGCTTGGTGTCATCTGCAAACTTACTGAGGGTGCATGCAATCCCCTCATCCGGATCATTGATGAAGATATTAAACAAGACTGGCCCCAAAACTGAGCCCTGGGGAACACCGCTTGTGACCAGCTGCCAACTGGATTTAACTCCATCTGGGCACGGCCATCCAGCCAGTTTTTTTACCCAGCAAAGGGTACACCTGTCCAAGCCATCAGCCACCAGCTTCTCCAGGCGTACAATGTGAGATACAGTGTTTATTCCCGACAATAGGACTACTACAATTTAGACCCAAAACACAGCATATATACATGAGTAGCTATGAGGCAAAGTCTATAGAAGCTAGACTATTGGAGGATTATCGGAGGAGGTAGAAGAAGAAAGTTTTAGTTTAACTGACAGCTTTTAATATATCCATCTCCTGAAATAAAAGTCAGCTGTCATCCAGCTCAGGCTTTCATGTTGACTGTCCCTATCACTGCCTCTTCAGAACAACTGGCTTTTTCCACAGGAAGTATTTCTTGAGCAGTGATTTGTTACCCTGGGGTTTTGGGGCAGATGACTCACAAAAATAAAATCCTCAATGTTAATCTTTTCAGGTTTGGGGTTTTTTTTAAACTACATTTAACATTAGTTTTTTTACTTTATTTATATTAGTTTGATAGTGCTGTTTTTGTTTCTAAATTGATTCCAAGCCACAATTCAGTGTACCTGCTCCCCTTTAAGCAGCTGCCCTCTTTAGAGAGCCTAAGGCTCTGATTTTTTTAATTACTACTTCTTGCATATACAGGTAAGGTCGAACTTTGTCTTTACAATGATATAAAGATAAAGAGGTTACTTAAACCCAGAAGTTGCCTCTGTTCAAAGATTAGTATTTAGGCTACTGGTTACAATAAACCCATCTGTCTGGTTTAAAGCTACCCATATTTCCATTTAATGCTCCCTACAACCCCTCCATTTCTTCCAGAAAGATAGCAGTAAAGTCCATGTAGTTTAAACTGCCCTCTCAGAGACAAACTACCCCATGCTCCCTCAAGCAGATTCGCCCAGTTGAAGCCTACTGGGATGTAGAGTGCTTCTGCCGTGGATTAACAAGACCACACAGTCAACCCAGCCAAGAAAGCTACACGGGGGAAAAGAAGGAAAAAACAAACACACACACCACAACCCAAAAAAACAGCAGAAAAAAACGCAGACTACTGATAAGGAAGGAAGTGCTCTTTTATAAGATATAAGAAACTTTTGACTTCAGGAAACATCAAATCAGAGGCCCAGTTCTTGTTCTGGTGCAATCAGTAGACCAGTCTGATTTCTAACCCCCAAAGCACTCAGACCATACATCTCTGTCAGCCTCCTTACTTCTTCTCCAGGGTGAGGAATCCTTGTCTAGCCACTCCTCAGACAGTTTTTACAAAAATTCATTCTTGTTACCCATTTTCTAAACAACTTTCACCATCCACCCATCCCACTGTTTTTCTGGCAGATGACTAGAACTGGGCACCGTGTTGAAGGCATGTATATGTCCCAACTTACACACTGGTGGAATGATGTTCTCCATTCCTTTTATTAATAACCCCTAATGCTCCTCTTCCTTTTTTTGCCTCTTACCAAACTGATGTTTTTAAGGGAACAGTTATGACAACCCAGAAAAACACTTGCTCCCAAGTGAGAGACCTTAAGAGTTCATTGTTTTGCACAACAGCTAACATACATTAGTTAACATCCTTTAGGAAGTGTCTCCAGCTGCAAAGTGAATTAACTACATGTGGCCACCATCATTCAGATGCAACATATCTGAAACTGAGAGATCAAAGCTCAGTCTACCCAGAAGGCCACTTTCACATAGCTGTGTGTATTTTCTGGAGGTCTTTCTGGAAGTCTCCTTACATACCAGCTTTACTCTACATGGCTTCTTGTCGAGATCAAATGCCCAACCACCAGGCAGCAGGTCTTCTGACTGACATCCTCCTATCCAGCAACCATGGGCTGCCTCTTCCCTTTTCATGGTTCACTAAGTTCTAGTTACTTTTTAACTAAAACACAGTTATAAGCACCCAAAGCCAACTTGTTTTTTGAAAGACAGCTGCGTAAGTAATGCTGAGTTAGAATAATATCTTGTTACGACATCGAGTGTACACTTCCTCCCCCTAGGATCCCAGATCAGCAACTCTTTTCAATACATGTTAATCCAAGATAGCAGTTGCTCATAACACAGTAAATGCTATTACTCAGCACAGACCCTTTACTTCCCAGCTCTTCAGCACTTCCTCTTCTACCTCTTATTTCTGCCTTGTATAACACCCTTTAGCAGAGGCTGAACAACAAGACCTCCTGAGGTCCATTCCAACCTCAATTACTGTGTAATTCTATAATTTATAGATTGTCTGTCATTCATTTGGCCTATCTATATTTAAATCATATTTGAGCTTTGTCAAAACAAGAAACACCCCTCATCTACTTTTTTTTTTTCTTTTTAAGTCTTTTGAGAGAAAACAGCCTCCAAAATTACAGGTGAAATTCGACTCATGTTGCAGAGAGTGGTTGGGGGAAATACAGAAGACACTTCCAGGAACCGTGTAGGTTATACAAGTTGTTTTCTCTCCCTCCTGCAGAGAAGTGTCAAGTTGGCATATACATGACTCAACAGGTATTACCATAGCTTTTGGGGTACTTTCCTTGTCTCTCTCCTTCAGCTTTTAAGCAGTGTAGATTGCATAAACATCTATCATAGGGTGGTGTCTCTGAATTTTGAGCAAGATAAATCTGCTTGCTTCTGACATTAATATGAAAACTATCTAGTTAAGTTGCTGCTGTGTATAGCACCTACAGCTGGCATGTTAAAGCCTATTAGCTCCAATTATGTCATGTAATTCAGCCAAATTCAAGTTGATGCTACATGTTGCAGCTCAATCTTAATGCACCCCATGTTACTCAAACCTTACAGAATACTCTTGAACTCAGCTGCAAAAAGAAAACATGCAAGTGGAAGCAGGAACAAGCTGCCCAGGAAGCATGTACACCCACTGCCCAAGCATGCAGGGGACAGAATTCGAGAGATCAACGCTCATATGGAGTTGAAACTGGTGAAGAATGTGAGAGGCAACAAGGGCTTCTTAGGTACAGCACCAACTAAAGGAAGACCAAAGACAGAGTGAGCACACTGCTGAATAGGGATGGTGGTGAAGTGATGAAGGGCACAGAAAAACAAGGTACTCATTGCCTTCTTTGCCTTAGTCTTCACTGGCAAGATCTCCTCTCAGGTCTCCCACACTCCTGAGGCTACACTCTGGGGGAAAGAAATACTACCAACATCAGAGGACGAACAAGTCAGGAACAAACTGCACATATAAGCAGAAAAATACATACATCCAAGATTCACAAGAGCTGACCAATGTCACCCATCTTTGGAAGGCACTTGGTAAGTGGAGTAGCTCCCCAGTGATTGAAGAAAACCAAATGTCACACAGCCTAACCTCAGTCCTTGGGAAAATTATGTGGCAATTCCTCCGGAATGTGATTTCCAAGTACATGAAGGACAAGAAGGTGACTGGGAAAAGCCAGAATAGATTTAGCATGGACATATGCTGCCTGACCAACTTAATTCCTTTTTGTGACAAGGTGACTGGCTCTGTGGACAAGGGGAGAGCTGTGGATGTTGTTTCCCTTGATTACATAGCTTTCCATGTTGTCTTCCATAGCATCCTTGAAGCTATATTGGGGAAAATATGAGGGGTCTAGACAAGTGGATTACAATGCAAGTGAAAAACAGGCTGGATCACCATGCCCGAAGAATAGCAACCAACCAAAGTCTAACTGGTGGCCAGTTATAAGTGGTCGCCCTCCATGATCAATATCTTTTACTATCTTCATTAACGACTCAGATGATGGGACAAAACACAGGTTTTCAGCAAATTCTCAGTTAACATCAAGTTCAAGAAACAGTTGCTATGCTGGAGGGGAGGACTGCCATTCAGAGGCATCTTAACAAGCTGTAAGAATGGTCTGACAAATCTCATTAAGCTCAAAGTCAAATGCAAAATTTCACACCTGGGACAGAATAATGTCAGGCAGTACTGCTGGCCAATGTCCAAATGGCTAGGTATCAGCTCTCCAAACAAGACCTGAGGTCCTGATAGAAGGACAACAGCAAGTTGAACGTAAGTCAGCAATGAGCTCTAGCAATTACAAATGCTAGTGGGCTGCACTAGCAAGAGCAGACCGAGGGAAGGGACTTGAGTGCCTGCACTTAAAAACTACATCTAGAGTACTGTGTCCAGTTTTGGACCCCCCTATTTCAAGACAAATACCAATAAACTGGAAATAGTGTAACATAGGGCCACTAAGATGGTTAGGAGGTCTAGCACACCTGATAACCAAGGAAGAAGGTGGAAAACCGGGTTTATAAAGCCTTGAAAAAAGAAGGGGGAAGGGGGCCCCAATTACTATCTTCCACTACTTAAAGGCTGGCTATAGAAAATATGGAGTAACTATGTTCCTAAAGAGTTTCCAATATTCCTACTAATCTGACCTTCAAAGTTCAGTAGTGTATATTTGCAAAACACATGGCTACATACGACTTTAAAGCTAGTCTATACCACAGCTAAGACATTCACAGGGTTACTTCAAGTTGACAGAGGCAGAAATTATCTTACATAAATCTGTACTCTTGGTTCACATCAATTGAAATAATCTTTCTGAATATTCCTTAGCATGTTGCACTCTTATACGGGTGTTGCCTGAAAATGGACATCCAGGATTATTGCTCCTGCCAGCATATCTAGTGTTATCAGTTTTGCAATGACAACCAATGGTCACAAACACAAATGTAGTTGCATACCTCTACTGACCATTAAACATTGCATCACATAGCATGGGAATTTAGCCATGATTACCACTTACCCTCACTGTCATCTTATGCCCCTTGCTTCCTTTTGAAGATATCTATTTAAGTGACTGCTCTTTTGAAGCCTCAAAAAAAGAGAAATAAGAGTTGTGCATTTTTGAAGCTCCTTGACAGATTTTCATAGTAGCTCGCTGCAACTTTTAAATTCCTAGAAATGTTTAGGGGCTGACCCAAGACAAATGTTTCATTAGTCACCAGCAGTCATTCCAAGTAAACTGCGGACATTCTGTCAACATTACCAGGAATGAACTGTCAGTGTCATAATATACTCAGTATAAAATACCATGTACTGAGCTACAGAGGGTATACAGCCTGAAAAAGACATACTGTTGATCACGTTCAAAACTTCCATTTATCAGCATGAATTAACTGTCTATCCTGCTTTGCTGTCAAGCCAGAAAACAAGGTGGAAAAAGAGAAACAGGAGGAATGAAGCCAGACTACCAACTCAGCAGGCGTATGAAAAATACTGGATTCCGCTTCACATTTGTTCCTCTTGATCTACAGGAGATCCTTTTTCTTGCACTTGCTCAGAACAACTTTTTCTGAACATTTCTATTCATTCCTTTTCCAAAGAGGAAAGTCAGTTGTCGGTCTGCCTGTAACATGCGCAAACCTGAAGGAAGATGACTTCTTTGTAGCATGCAGCTACATGGTTTGGTTCTTAATAGGATGATAACCCTCGGATTGTTTCCTCCATTCCCCACACTATTTATTCCTTTTTCTTAATCTAGTATCTTACAAGACCACTTGCAATTGAGAATGAGATTTTTAGGTAACATTGGCTTATGAAGGAATTCATAATGCTCATCTATACAAAGGCTTCTCACTCACAACAAGAAAATACTGGCTTCAAATGTACAGTGAAGCTATGTATAAAGTTTACTTTCATAATGAAATTTATTCCTGTGATACATGGGTTAGTATTTCTGTGGCAACTCCATCACAGCAAGAGTGCAACTGCTCACATGAAGTAGCAAGTTGTACTTACGAAGGCATTTCTTTTTCACTCTTTCCAGCTCATCCTCTCTTCTTGCTGAGATGGCAAGCAAGGCTCCTATCTTTGATAGCTGGTATGCCAATTCTTCTCCAATTCCACTTGAAGCTCCTGTCACCCAGACAACCTTGCCACGCAGCTCATTTTCTATCAAAAGAATCAAGACAGTAGTTCACACATTGCCAATGCTAGGATAAGCATTAAGTCACTGCAGGGGTATAATCTGATACTGTTTAAGAAACACGTGCAATTTTTTTGGCTATTACAAAATCCTGGCTTCTTTATTTTTTGGTCACGTGCAGTTGTGAAATTGTTCATAGCTGTTCTGTTGCCACTTGAACTTTGTTCCAAGGCTAATCTGAATAAACACTGATTATCTATGCGATGGAAGAAATTTGATTGCATTTCTGCAAGCCATCCACACACGGCATTTCCACTAACCTCATCAAAAAGGGCTTCAGAGGAAAAGGGAGCAGAGAATTCTTGGAAATGCAGGAAACAGTTACTGTACTGCAAATTCAAACAGAAGCCTAGGCAAACCTTTCCCAATAACGTTCTACCTCAAAAATGTTCCTAAGTAATTGTCGACAGAAGAAAATTCTCTGAACGGAGAATGCTCAATCGTAACAAATCAAATGGGTGTTCATCCACTGCGTTTTGCATCTGATGCAGGTTAATTCCTGCACTGGCCGGAGTACAGAGCACAGAGTTCCCAAGGTGTAAGCTCATGTGTGAATATCCCATGTACTCATAGCTCCTGCCCAGGCATGCTTTTTTAACCTATAGTAAAAATAATAGCATCTTACTCCTTTTACTCCTCTGCTTATATGCCTGTACCCCCTTGATTGCAGTCATCCCCACTCCATGATACACCTGGGTACTGGGAAAAGGCTTAGCTTTCCAGGCATATATCCAAAAACATCTAATAAAACAGATGGATGAAAATCACCCATATAATTCTAGAACATGATTTAAAGGATGAATGATCACTAATATCAGAGCACTTTCCAGAATGTATCATTGCCTAACACTTGTATGTGTTCTTCACTAAGATTAGTCTTAGTCAGTATTAGTCTTAGTGAAAAACTGACTCAAGTACTCAGAGCACAGGAGCTCCTCCTTCTATTTCTCAAGTTGTACAGAATAGTATTGCAGCTGTGTCTAACCAGCCAAGAAAGATTTCACAGTATAATTCAAATTGCAGAGCCAAATGCTGTTCCTGAGACTTAAACCCAGTTCTATTCTGAAAAAGGCCTCAACAGCATTTTTCAGCTCGCTGAAGCTTACCCACTTGTTTCGTTTAACAAAAGTACTACTTTTTCACTACAGGCACTAGCTGGGACTGCTTTTACTTCTTGCTTACATCAATAATCAGTTCCTGCTTCTCTCTGCACCACACTGTGTTTCAAATTTCTACTTTTGGAGACTTAATGATCTAAATCCCACAAAGAGATCCGCACCAAAAGCCTTCCACCCTTCTGACGAGAGCAGAGAGCACTCTGAAATGACTATCAGAGCTCAGCTTGAGTCTGTAGGACTGGCAGTGAGCATTATTTGTCTTTTTTTAAGCTGACCATATTTTAGTGAAAGAAAAAACCCCTCCTAAACCCAAGCTTTGGTGGGTTTGGGTTTTTTTGGTTTTCTTTTAAAAATCAACAACAGCAACAACAGTCACCTTCCAAAGCAGAAATGTATCCTAAGATTATGAACTTGGGAGGTAGAAAGTGGTGGTGTTTTAGTTGTAGGAATAACCACTGTATTAGTCATTATTATACCAAACAGCTGCTGACTGTAAAGCTTATTCACACTTTTCCTACGGTTTTATTCCAATGTTACCAATTCATTGAATTAACCACAAGAAACATGGGGGTTCATCTGTCCTATTACATTTTTTTGGCAGAAAACCTGTGTAGGCAAACACTACATGAAAAAAAAGAACACATAGACATACTTTCAACCCTGCTTACCACATTCATCTCTTCTTGCTACTGAAAACAAATCCGCTTCCTCCTACCACTTAGTTTCCCTGTTCCCAACCTGTCTTGGGCAGCTTCACTGCAGTTATTCAGGATCTTGTTCTGTGGGCAGAATAATTAGTTAAGGAAAGTTTTCCACTGATTTCCTCAGTGCTGACAGTTACCAAGCACTGAGCTATTGACAGTTAACACAATGGAAAACCTAGCTCAAATGCTGTTGTAGAACAAGTATCAAACCACCAGCTTGCTCTAGAATAAGCATCCTTTTGTTACAGGAAATAAGTTTAAAAATTAACCATGCCAAATTAAAAAAAAATAAATGCAGATTATACTATTACTAACCATTAACTACTGTGTTACAAGGCATAACAAACGAGAGGTTGAACAGGGTAGTACTGCAAGTAACCCAAGAAGTGCTTTTGTAGCTCTATTTAGGTTTTTTCCCCCAATGTTTTATAGTTCCTATACCACAACGTTGCCATGGCATTTCATTAATGAAAAAAATTTGGGGTGGGGAGGTTTAAAACAGAACATCCTTCCCACACCCCTAAAGAATCACACCATTATTCCCAGTTTTAAGAGTGGGCTTTCAGTCGTAAAAGGATCCTCCTTAGCTTGAGAACATTACGCTGCCTGTGGAAAAAGTACACCATTTAGAGTGACTGATGTTCAGCTAATGAAATACAGCACATAAGGAAAGTCATCTAGCACTCAGTAACCCTCATCTCCCGACCACACAAATACTGAGAAAATAGGAAGCAATCCAGCACCTGCCAGTGACAAAATCCAGAAGTGAATTCTCCCTATAGATTTGAATCATTGAAATGGAACCAGTCTTACCTATATTAAGGCCTTCCTTCGTAATTATAGTTTACAGCACAAGAGAAAGAAACACATGAGATCAGTCTGCTTTCTGGTGAGTATTTTTATCTCCAAAAACTTTGACATCCATAATAATGTTGTAGAAGCGGTAACACAATATAATGACCCAAGAGTGACAGCTCTAATAACAGCTTTAAATAAAAATCAACGTTTTGTTCCATAGGATCCACACATTACTTACCTAGGCATACAACATTATGTGCGCGATATGGGGAAGAGGAAGAGAAAAGGGGGAACATATTTAAAGAAACATCTTTTCTAGCATTTGCCCCTTCTGTTTTCCTACCAGAACAGTTAGGATCAGCCCTGTGGCACCACCAGCCCACATGTATATGGCTGAACTATGAGCAGTATCAGCAGAATGCCAGTTAAATGCTACTGTTTCAGCTACGTATTTTAGTTAATTACAAGCACTGAGGCTGGGAGATGGGGGCGCAAAATACAGCTCACCTCTTTGCAGAGCAAAGGAGCCTATGTTGACAAAATTCTGCCTGATGATTCTTACATGTTGAAACAACTACATCAGAAAAGGACTACATTGCTTTTTATTTGGGAACTTTTAGAGCCTAGTTACAAGGTTTCCAGGCTTCAAATAAGACTGAAGGCTGCATTCAAATAACACCATGTCTACCTGAGAGCTCCTACATCTTCACGTGCATTGCACAGAGATCCCTCAGGACAAAGCTTCAATTCTCTTTGTGTTAGTCAAGATTTATCTTGTTTCTCTGCCCTGAGTCTTTCCACGATCTTTGCAAAGTCCACACACACAAAGCTTTTTTGTAGTTTTCTTACAGTAAGGGAACTACCTGATGGAGTTACTGTAAAACTTTGGGCTGCATATCCAAAGAGTTACAGGAGATTGCTCACACAGATTTAAATTTAGTATTTCTTAGAGTTTTATTACTTGTGCATACTCTTCTGTCCTCTTCTCTGTTATATGGACTAGCACTTTGCAGTAAGCTTCTACTGAAAGCAGAAGACAGAGACGTCTCAACAAGTTTGTCCTACTCTTCTCTGAAGTCCTTCTTAATGTCTATCTTCACCCACGCCACCATCCCCTACCGAATTACGGTCTCAAGTCCAAACCCTTATACCACTGTTCCCCCCAGTCACACATCCCTGATCTGCCTGCATTCGATGCGGTTCTATCTCCCTATCTCAGGCCAACATCCAGTCCCACTTCCCACATGGGACAGGCTTATTGCATCCCTTGTCCCATCTTCTTTCACATCAGCTTTTCCCCTGACTGGTCAGATGCAAGAGCTCCCCGCTTTCATCTCAACCACCCGTACCCAGCACAGCTCACAGCAGCCCCGAATCACCACTGCTGGCTAAGCTGAGGGGGGATATTCAGAAGTTTGTGGCTTTCCTGATCAGAAGTCTCTATTAAGCAAATAAAACCTACGATTTTTAAAGATCTTGTCCAGAAGTAGGCAGAGTTACAGTCAAATTAGAAAAAATAATGTGCAAGAGTTCAAAATTCCTGCCTGATGGCATTTTAGTGAACTTTTGTACCCACAGGTGTCAAAAGTAGCACCTGACAGAGAAGTGGTGTAAAGCCACAGACAGCAATCAGGTGTGCCTTTCTGGGTACAATTCTCAGACGAGAAAACCCATCCAATCCGAACATTAAGATTCACATTTACAATGCTGTAAACACTTTTCACACTACTGTGGAACAGAAACCTGCTTGAAGATGTAAGAACAAACTGAAACAGAAGCTAAACAGACCAGAAAGCAACTCATCCTGGCCATATACACCAAGCAGCCTCTTTCCTTACCTGCCCGCCTTCGACACTCCCCAAAGCCCAGGCTCACCAGGCAGCCTCGGTTACTCCGTGTGCCGAAGCCAGACCTGGACATCTGCCCAGAAATGGTGCAAAACAACTGGGTTTGGGCCAAACGGGCCAGCCCTAACCACAGATCTGCTGGAGCTCACCGTTGCAGCGAAGTTGCTTTTAGACAGCTATTGTATTGGCACGAAGGGCACCACTCCTTGTTGGATAAGGGCAGGAAAATTATGCTTTTGGGGTTATTTTTATTGATCTTCAGGCAAGCCCGCGCGGCGGCTGCCAAGGGCTGAGTCCACCAAGCTGAGGCGACTTCAGCCCTGTCCCTGGGGAGCCCTCTCCTCCCCACACGCCGCCATGCCCCTTCCCCTCACGCAGCGCCCCAAACCCGCCCCCGGCGACACCCCCCACCCCACCGCCCACCCCCCCC
>VZTL01010868.1:48735-65740 GCA_013400535.1 Scopus umbretta
GGCTGCGGCGATAAGCGCTGGGTTTGTGGGGGAGAGGCCACGCATGTGACCGCGGGTGAAGGTCGGCTTCTCGGGGGGGGGCCTTTTTATTTTCCTTCCACGACGTGCCCCGAGGGGAGAGGATTGCGGCCCGGCCTTTTGCTGGGCAAAGAACGCTGGCCGTTCTCGGGCGTTGGGCCAGTCTCCGGGGCGGTTTGGCTTCGGTGTTTAGAGATCAAAACCTGGTGCCCGTCCTCCTGAGGAGAGCCTCACGGCTGCTCCTTGGGGACACGGGCGATTCCTCTCCGCCCTGGAGCTCCCCGGTGGCCCCCAGCCCAGCTGCAGTCACCCCCCTCGCTCTTGTCCCACCCCACGCTGTGTCCCCGCACCATGCTGCATCCCTGCACCATGCTGCATCCCTTTCGCAGGAGGCAGCGGCTCCTGTCGCACCACGAAGGCCTTCCCCACCCAGGTTTCTGCAGTAAGCCTTGACCATGCCTCCCGCCACACTGCCTGCCAAGGCAAACCCAGTCCTTGCACGCCGTTTCAGACCTTGGGTTTAAAACCTGGGCTCAGAAATCAGGGGTGCTGGATACCCACAAGTACTAAAAACCCAGGGACTGCGGCATTTCTGGACATCACATCACTCTCACCTACAGCTCTTCGCCATAGGTTTGCTAGTGCTAATGTGCGGAGGCACAAAACTCCTTGCTACCTTGATGCTTCAGAGCCTTTCACAGCAGGAGGTACACATATAAAAGGAGAACCCATGATAACTTCTGCCTCCTTGCCAGACACTTGACACAAACGCATGCAGAGCTTCTGTAGGACAGGCCACATAGTTGTTCAAAGAGGCACATAGACCCTGTTCCCAAAATCTCAGGGACTAAAGCCCTTTATCTATCAGAAGACGTAGCATGCGATTACCATGTTTACCACACGCAGCTGTCCCATCTCCACTGATGACCAAAGGATTCATGAATCAACACTTGACTTTCCACAAAATTTGCATTACAGCTTTCTGAGGCAAAATGCAGCCATGGTCTGCCTTTAAACCTTTAGATTCTGACTGATTTTTCAGGAACTCAGTTAGAACCTAATCCATACGACAATGGAAAGGTGACAGAAAAATAAAAATACACCAGCAACATACTCTGTTTCTGTAAATAGCACCAATCCTGAACTGTGTCTAAACCAATCATTAATGAAACGGTTGCTGTGTTTCCAAATTGAAACAGGCCTCTGGAGGTTAGGAAGGAGGACTATCACAGGAACTGACACTGTTCAGTTATACATCACGGTTGCAGAAATTCTTTGTATTTCCTGTGTTTTCTTGTTTTACTGAGTTGAGAACTATTTTGTGTTAGAGTAATGCATAGCATAATGGAGCCTTAATGCCACACAAAGCACAAATAATATAAATAAATAGCAAGAAATGTAAATTATTTTCCCTACTTTCCAGTGGAAAATTAGGGCACGATATACAAATTTTCTCAGTGCAAAATTCAGCTGTCCATCCCTGCGAGATCTTTATGGGCTCTGGTAGAAAATTTCCTGGGTCTTACTTCTTCGTTGTGCTAAGTGCAGATGGTGCACACACGATCATGGAGCTTTGCACCACAACACACCAGAACAGGCAGTATAAAGTTGGAAGAGGACATACACTGCACCTGCACATTATATCCGTAGTGGGGATTTTCCCAGCTATCCCCAAAGAGACAGGTATACAGCAGCTCGGGCTGAGCACAGAAAGATGCGTAAGGAGAAGATCACAAGGTCCCAGCATCCTGTGATTGGTGATTGGTGAGAATTTATCCCACAACTCTGTGCTTCAACCCTTCTTTTAAAACAAAACTGAGTAAAATAGATTTCTCTTGTTAAAAAAAAAATTGGTTACAGAGTTCATGTGCATTTGTACAGCTGCACTATTGCCATCAGTGGGGATTTTACTGCCTATCCCCAAGATTACAAAGCCAGGCCTGCTCAGTGCGTGAAGGCATGTTCAGTGTCAGATTGAGCATGGGAAGGAGAGCACTGGAAAAAGTTATAAGGTCCTTTACAAGGTAATGTCCATTCTTGCTGTTTTCCAACTTATAAAAAGTAAATATGCTCATCTCATTAGTATTATCTTGATGATAGATATGTATACTTAAGGAATTATCTTAATTATACACACCTGAGTCTATTAAAAAGATTTCTTTTGAGATCCCCACCAGATAAAACACCATAAAGCTATCACAGGCTACAGCTTTTACATATGGCTGCTGTAAACCATCCAAATCATGTCAGACTGTGAGATTTTTTTCTCAACCCCAAAGCAACTGGCGAAAGATTGATGCAAGTTCAGGGTTGTCAGCTTCCAGTCTCACCCTGATGGCCAGCAGTGCTCTGACTTTCCTTGCTGGAAGTACAGCTTCAAGCGTTGACAGTAACATGTGCTCTTTCTGTTGCTTCAGAGCCAGCAACTACTTAGAGAGAAGAGCTGTTTGACAAAGTACCAAAGCAAAGTGAAACACCTCTTAAAGGATCACATCATAATGAAGACCTTGGAATTGACCAACATCTAAATTCCCAAGGAAACCAAAAATATTTCTCCTGCTAATGCCTGAACTTCGTTTCCACATGAGAAGCTAATTTTCATTTTCTGAAGAGGCCACTACTGCTAACAGTTTTTAAAAGTCAACCAAAGTCAACCTGAACATCAACAGAATGAATGACAGTTCTGTTGCACTTTGTGCTGTGATTGATGCAGACAGCACTTTGGAGTTCAGTAAACGTATTCTGATATCTATTCAAAGTACTTAACTGCAGTTGTGAAGTGCAAGAGCCAATGTAAAGCTGAATTACAAGGCTCTGAAAACAAAATGAGAAATAGTTACTGGTGTGGGAGGTCACAGTCTTGCTCCACACCCTGCTGTGAACCTTGCTGAGGCTTCCCATGTTGACTCTGTGACAGTACATAACAGATCAATTAAACTCAGCACATAACACGATAACGTGCCTTATTCTTAAGAGTTACAGAAATTATTTTGACACACTTAATGCAAATAAAAGCAAGATAATCTGCCTTGTGTCTCCAAAGAAGTAAGGCAGAAATAAATGTTTGATTAGATTGCTGTTTCTATTTTTTTTCCCTCCAGTTGTGCAATACTGAGAAGACCTTGTGCAAAAGTGCAATGGCACAATGGAACTGGGGGATGAATGGATTGAGAGCTGCGGAGAATGCAGAGAAGTAAGTGGGGATACTGGTGGGTGAAAAACTGGACGTGAGCAGGCAATGTGCACTTGCAGCCCACATTCTCCCCCTCTACTCCACTCTGGTGAGACCCCACCTGGGGTACTGCATCCTGCTCTGGGACCCTCAGCACAGGAAAGACATGGACCTGTTACAGCGGTTCAGAGGAGGGCCATGAAAATGGTCAGAGGGCTGGAATACCTCTCCCATGCAGAAAGGCTGAGAGAGTTGGGGTTGTTCAGCCTGGAGAAGAGAAGGTGCTGGGGAGACCCTATTGTGACCTTTAACTATATAAAGGGGGCTTGTAAGAAACACGGAGACAGACTTTTACCAGGGCTTGTAGTGGCAAGACAAGGGGCAACAGTTTTAAACTGGAAAGATTTAGTTTGGGTATAAGGAAGAAATTTTTTACGATGAGGATGGTGGGACACTGGAACAGGGTGCCCACAAAAGTTGTGGATGCCCCGTCATTGGAAGTGTTCAAGGTCAGGTTGGATGGGGCTTTGAGCAATTTGATCTAGTGAAAGATGTCCCGGCCTATGGCAGGGAGGTTGGACTAGATGACCTTTAAGGTCCCTTCCAACCCAAACCATTCTGTGAGTCCATGATTCTATAAAATGAGGCAATTTTCACAGATCTGTGGGTGAAGTGCTTCCTCTTTGAATGTTCACAAGGGAGCCTCAGATGACTTGATGCCAACCCTGGTAATAATACTGTGAAAGCATGGGTGTGAATATTTTTCATAGTACTGTGATGCAATTTCTTTGACCCATGTTAGAGTAACTAAAGCTCTAGTGCAATTATCTGAGATTATTTCAGTGTCTGTGGAAAACATAGATTTGAAAAATGCTCTTACTTCACTAAATTATTTATGCAAGTACAATAACATTAAAATGAATATCAATTAGAGCAGCACTATATTCCCTTTCCCTGTATTTCTTCTTCCACTGTGAGCATAACAGAACAGCTTCTAAAGAGAAAAGCTCTTTGCTTTGTTCAGGAAAACAAAATTTTAAGGAGAATCCATCATAAAATGCACGCAAGTGAAGTAAGGACAGTTTTGACGCCATGCTATCTGCTTCAGAATGTTACTTATGCCATATAGTTGCTAGAAGAGGAGACAAATACACACACATCCAGGCAAAGACAGCCCCATGTAAATGTAACAGAGTGCCAAAAATACTACATAAATCTAGTTGATCAGACACTGGATATATACATTCTTTCTATAGTTTTTATTTTAGATCTGGTTTAACTGCAAATTATTATTTAAGAAAATGTTGTCTCTTTTGTAATAACATTTACTGAAAACTTAAAAATTTATCCTAGGTAAGGGACATCCATTCGAGCCTTTTAAATGAGGGAATCATTTTGATCCCATGCTGATTTGAGGTACAATTCTGCTGTCACTATGTCAATAAAATTTTTCCTATTGCTTACAAAGAGCACAAGCAGTTTGCTTTCTGCATCAGAATTACCTTCTTGGGTTCAAGTCTCTAAGTTTTTGTGCACTTAAGCCTCTGCATTCCTAGCTACGCTAATCTCTCATTTCAGCTTTTAGCATGTTGTTCAGTCTTTGTGGTTTTTAGCCCCTTCTGCCTGTCTTCTTACTCAGGCCACTTAAAGACAGACTTGAAGGAAATCACTTCCATCTTTTCTTCCTTCAAATCTCTCCTTAATATTACTTACTCCTTGCATCCATTTCATTTCAGTCTGTTTAGTTAAGGTTTTGTGTCTGAGCTCCCATCAGTTTAAAACATGGGAGTCTAGTTCTAATTAGGGCAAGCTGAACTACTGCATCTTCTATCCATTTTTAAAACAGTAAATAAAACTGTTGGTACTGCCTTCCTGGCCACTGCATTACAGTTTAGTACTACTTGTTCCCAAGCAACAGAAGGTAAACCTGAGAAATCACTTTTTTGCAAAAGTAAGCTACATTTACACCCGTAAGTCAAACAGGGCCAAGGCATGGAGTCATACACTGGCACATAGTCATCCATACTTTATTGTGGCTCATGGTATGGCTTTGCCCACGCTCTCCCAAGAAATGTGGGGTATGTCTGAGGAGTACCAGCTAGAGACACAAGCCAAGTCAGGCCAGTTGATCACAGAACTAGAAAGTCTACAGATTATGGACTACTAGCAAAGACATGGCAAAGATAGTCACACAAGTCTTTGCAACTGTTTAGTTTGGCAAACACTAAGTTAAAGTGATGTAACTGTTAGTAAATAATTCTTTCCTCCTCTCTCCTCCCTCTACCTCACTGTTTTCTCCCTCAGAAAAAAATAGATAGAAAAAGTATGTGACAACAACAGAGCATCACAGAAAAACACAAAACAATAATATAAAAAGACAACAGTGGCAAGGCAATTCTTATTCAAACAGCCAGGACAAATATAGGAAATATCTTCAGACACAGAAGTAGATGACTCCTGGTTGTTGGTCAGTGACTTTTTGTGGCGTGCCCTGGGAAGGATTTCCTCAATACAAGAAGTGAGAACCATTTTCTACCCTCTACCCAGTGTCACACTTGTGTTTGAAGCTATAAAGCTCTGCAGGAGTCCCAGCCACCTGCACCTCCATTGGGCCCTGCCCTTTTTCCAGATTGCACATCCATGACTTTTCAATTAGACTATAAACTGCTTGGCTTTGCTTTTTGTTTGCAAAGTGCTTGCCGTGCTTTTACTGACACTTGCATTAACTGTATCTGTTTAAAAGGGGCATGTTACTTTTTAAAGAATGTTTGCCTCCGGACAAAGAGGTCCTGCACCTCAAGTCTCCCTCACTGACTTAACTGGATAGTTGAATGTGACTTTAGTGTTCCAGATGTGTCCTTCACATAAGGGTGAATTTTATTCAGGACTGCCTGCCTGAGCTCTCCTCATTCCTCTAGACCTTGCTACTTTGTCTTCCCTTCCTATTTATTGACATTAAAAGCACTTTTACTCAGAAATAATAAAAAGAGAAATCCAGAAAAACTCGAACCTTTTCTGCAGGAGATGGGCCTTTTATATGAAGATAATATTTGTTTAGTATAATGGGACAGTGATGGAACTCACAGTCCTTAAGTGATATTATCCATTTCCTTTTCATAACATGCTTTCTTTAGTTTACATTAAGGGGTATGACTAAATCACCTGTGTTTATATAAATAACAGAAAAACAGAACATGTTCGGGTGAATTGAACAAAACTCCATTTGATGATAATGCAGTTTTGTTTGTGTGACATTACTACTATGTAATTCTTCATGATTATTCAAATGAAATATTAGAAGTCAAGATATAAATATATGAAGGACTTTTCCTCAGAGGAATAGCTATAGGTAAAGGCTAGAACATATCTGAACGTACCATGTCGTATGAATATATCATATCTGGATAAGGGAGGGAAAGCAAGTATTTCATGTTTTTCTTTAAAAAAAGCTTTCTCGCTTTCTTGATGTGGAACAAAGCTCTCATGATGGTGAAGAAGAGGAAGACACTGATATTTACATTCTGATTCTTAGATCCCTGTTCTGCGTCTATCATCCTGGGCTGGGTTACAAGGTCACCAAAGTCAATGGGAAGATTTGGGCCCCCTTTTTCACATTGGGAATTTTCCAAATACATACATAGATACATAAACCAATGTTTATTCAATTTAAATCTGGTGTAATGAATCTGGAAAAGTTTCTTTCTGTATGGGCTTACTCATTGCACTAGTACTGAAAAAACTACTCGTACAGGGAACTAGTGAAAACTTTCTCTCCTGCATCATTTAACGTTAAGTGAGGGATAAGAGGAGGAAAAGAAGGTGGTGTCCAAAAGGCTGATCCTGCAGAGCTTCATCTCCCTGAGCACCCCGTATAGTCAGCAGGAACAAACTCCATCGTGGGGGTGGCCAGGGAACATAAATTAGGAACCTGCTCCGAATCCTCCACTGAAAGATTTTCTCTTCCTCTGTCTCCTTACACAGAGGTAGCTTATGGAGTAGCTTCCAGAGGGAATGTCTCCCAAAACCCATGAAAATATACTTAAGGGAACCAGTTCTTTAGTAGCTGTTAGTCAATGACAGAATCAGGTAACTAAAATTCCTTTCCTAATCCCCAAATTTTTTTTTCCCTTAAATATTAGTACTACTTTTTTGACAGCCTCTTAATAGTGCAGTTTTCCTAAGGCAGTTACTTTCCCTTGATTTTCATTAACGTATTCTTCTTTGGTTTTAATAAAGAACCAAATTAAAATTTACTTCTTTTTTTTTACACTCATATTGTTAACAATTCCAACACAAATCTGGGATGGGGTTTGCTCTCTCTCTCCCCACCCACCTCCCTCTCTCACTCTCTCTCTCTCCCCCTCTGCTGGTCTTCCCAAAGCAAAACACAAAATATCAGAGAATTTTCATTAATAACCAGTATTTTAAAGAGAAAAATTGAGATTTCTGTTTCTAAACCTTTTACTATCAGAATATAAATTATGAGGAAAATCAGCTTTGGGGCTGTAAACTAAGCATGGGGTGAGTTTTTTAATGAATTCAAGAAAATAATTGCATAATCAAGCATGTGAACCTGTGGCATTTCTCAGGCAAAAAGTCCAAAAGTGAACATGGCCTAAAAAGCTGATCACAGTCTGACCTGGCTCTTGGCAGAACCCTGTGATTGGCATTTTAATGAAGATATTATGTAAGGAGCTCTAGAAGCATACACTACTGGGGACTTTTTTTTTTCTGTGTATCTGTTCACAAAAGCCATAGGCAGTAGTCCTGCATAGATAGTGCACACTTTAGGGAGGTAAAGAGGTAAGGAGATACAGTGGCTAAATACTAGCTTCTGTTCCAGCAACACAATAAACAGAGACCTGATCTAATTATTCCTCTGGGAAAATCCCTGGGCGTCAGAGAATTAAATTAGAGCATAGTGCTTTCTTAATCAGTTGATAAATAGGACGTGCTGGTGCTGGGAGAGGGCAAGTTTGGGGCACCCAACAATCCCTTTCTGGTAACCAAAACCAAGAAAAAGTAGCTCTAAGACTGCTCTGCTACCAACATCTAAAAAGGTTTACTGCACTGTCCAGGATCAGGCAGTTGCGGGTCCATCAGGAAGGTGGCCCTGGTTCCTCTTCTGAGGTGTGGAGGATGGTATGCTGCAAGGTTTGTTTAAAATCTACAGGAACATAAATCCAAGATGTGCAGAATCATAGAATCATAGAACACTTTGGGCTGGGAGGGACCTTTAGAGGTCATCTAGCCCAACCCCCCTGCAGTAAGCAGGGACATCTTCAACTAGATCAGGTTGCTCAGAACCCCATCCAACCTGACCTTGAATGTTTCTAGGGATGGGGCCTCCACTACTTCTCTGGGCAACCCATTCCAGTGTTTCACCATCCTCATTGTAAAAAATTTCTTCCTTATATCCAGTCTAAATCTACCCTCCTTTAGCTTAAAACCTTTACTCCTTGTCGTGTCATGACAGGCCTTGCTAAAAGGATTGTCCCCATCTTTCCTGTAGGCCCCCTTTAAGTACTGAAAGGCTGCAGTAAGGTCTCCCTGCAGCCTTCTCTTCTCCAGGCTGAACAACCCCAACTCTCTCAGCCTGTCCTCGTAGGAGAAGTGCTCCAGCCCCTGGATCATTTTTGTGGCCCTCTTCTGGACCCGCTCCAGCAGTTCCATGTCCTTCTTGTGCTGAGGGCTCCAGAGCTGGACGCAGTACTCCAGGTGAGGTCTCACCAGAGCAGAGTACAGTGGCAGAATCACCTCCCTCGACCTGCTGGCCACGCTTCTTTTGATGCAGCCCAGGATACGGTTGGCCTTCTGGGCTGCAAGCACACATTGTTGGCTCATGTCCAGCATTTCGTCCAAGTCCTTCTCCAGAGGACTGCTCTCAGTCCCTTTATCCTCCAGCCTGTATTGATATCAGAGGTTGCCCCAACCCAGGTGCAGGACCTTGCACTTGGCCTTGTTGAACCTCATGAGGTTCACACAGGCTCACCTCTCCAGCTTGTCCAGGTCTCTTTGGATGACATCCCGTCCTTCTGGTGTGTCAACTGCACCATTCACCTTGGTGTCATCTGCAAACTTGCTGAGGGTGCACTCGATCTCACTGTCTGTGTCATTGACGAAAATATTAAACAGCACCAGCCACGGAGCCATGTATAAATAGATTGGGTCTGCCTGTTCCAGTGTCACCGCCCACAACTGGAAGGAGGGAGGCAAAAAATAACCTGTGCCCCATATTCCCTCACGAACCTTCCCAAGGCCCTGAAGTCCCTTTTAATCACCCTTGGGCTACGTACTGCAACTTCATCACCACCCATGTGGAAAAGCAGTAATGGGTAGTTGTCCAAGGGCTGTACCAGACTGGCAAGTTTCAAAGTGATATCTCTCACCCGGACTCCTGGGAGGCAGCAGTCTTCCCGATGAGGAGGGTCTGCCTGGCATATTGGACCCTCCATTCCCCTCAGGAGGGAGTCTCCTACAACTATGACCCGCCTTTTCTTCTTTGTGGAGGTGGTAGTAATATGGGGGGTAGGTCTTTCTGGTCTTGGCAACTCCTCTGGTGTAGATGGATTGACACCCACATCATCCACTGACTCATCCTCCACATCTAGAGCCTCATACCTATTGTGCAGAGGCACCTGGGGAGACATGGTGGGCAAGGAAAGGGTTTGCTTGTGTGCGTGATTTGATGAGCATTTCACCTATTCCACTTTCTGAAGTCAATTTTCACTTGACATTAAGCCTCAGTGCAAGCAACCGGGTGCTTTGTTGAGAATCCATCGGCTTTCTGTGTATGGTAGCAGGAGTCAACCCAGAGAGGTTCGGGATTGTCACAAAAGATAGTAATGTTTTATCTTGCATAGCTGAGTTTTTTAATGATGTTAATGAGTTTTTTAATGATGTTAAAAAGCATTTTATATGACACAGCAACAGGCAAGATACTAGCCACAAGTATTTAAATCTATGTAAGGCTGCTATGTAAGCAGCCTCCTGTTACCCCTGCTGGGTAAGTAAATTCTTCAACATTCTGGAGAAAGTGCGGTGGAGGGCCACCAAGATGAAGAGAGACTTAGAGAACTGTCTTTGTTCAGCCGTGAGAAGAGAAGGATAAGGGAAGATTTTATTGCTTCCTTCAACTGCAGACTCTTCAGAGGCACACCGTGATAAGAAAAGAGACAACAGACACAAATCGCAATTCTGATTGGAGACACAGAAACAGGTGCCCAGAGAGGTGGAATTTCCTTTCTCAAAGATATTCAAAACTCAGCTGCACAAAGACGTGAGCAACCCCATGTCGTTGGACCTGCTTTGAGCCAGGGGTTGAACTAGATGACCTCCAGAAGTCCCATCAAACCAAAATTATTCTATGATTTTATAATAAATGACTACTGTATCATTAATCCAGCTTAAACTGATGAAAGTCATTTTGACAGTACTAATGCTTCCCTGAGCAAATAAGAAATTTAAACCCAATCCAGACTCTCTGAGGTCAGTGGGAATCTTGAGTTTAACTTCAAAGGTGTGGATCAACTTCAACGCTTTTAGGATTCATGTTCAGAAAAGATCCTAAACTTCATTTCTGTAGGCAGCGTTAGAAACTGCATCAGGGTGGTGGTGTTCTTTACTGTGGGTTTCTCAGTAAGTTGCTTTCGCAGCGAGAGGAGAACGAAGCATTCCACGACCGCTATCTTTGAGTAGTCACAAATTCTACCTAGAGAGTTAGCAGCAGAATGAAGTGTTTGCTCAGTGCTCTGAAGGTATGTAACTTTGCTTTTCAGTTTGCACTTGCAGGAAAACTCCTATTTGCTAACTGTTATTAGTAATGAGTCCCTCATCTAACTTGGGTTCAGCTCAGGTCAACTCCTGCTTTCATGTTGAGACACTGTGTATATTAATTGAAATTTATGTCACAGAATGGCAATCCTGTGACCTCTGTAGAGTGAGCCAATGATTCCAATACCACTTTCAGCAGGCTGCCATGAATAAAATTCACGAATGCTTTCCCTTTTTCACCTCATCGTTTTTCTCATGTTTGTAAGACTTTCTAAGCTTTTTTCCTCTTCCTTACCTTGTCTCTTACAAGGAATTACATTATTTATTTTTAACATGGAGTAAAACTACACAAGGGAGTAATTAGAATATGACATGATAAATGTCAAATACTAGCCAGTTATTCTGATTATACCTATAAAGGTTAAAAACTGCAAAAAATAAATGTGTTTGTAAAAAAATAATGTATCATAGAATCATAGAATGCTTTGAGTTGGAAGGGACCTTTAGAGGTCATCTAGCCTAACCCCCCTGCAGTAAGCAGGGACATCTTCAACTAGATCAGGTTGCTCAGAACCCCATCCAACCTGACCTTGAATGTTTCTAGGGATGGGGCCTCCACTACTTCTCTGGGCAACCCATTCCAGTGTTTCACCATCCTCATTGTAAAAAATTTCTTCCTTATATCCAGTCTAAATCTGCCCTCCTTTAGCTTAAAGCCTCTATTCCTTGTCCTGTCATGACAGGCCTTGCTAAAAGGATTGTCCTCATCTTTCCTGTAGGCCCCCTTTAAGTACTGAAAGGTTGCAATAAGGTCTCCCCGCAGCCTTCTCTTCTCCAGGCTGAACAACCCCAAGTCTCTCAGGCTGTCCTTGTAGGCGAGGTGCCTCAGCCCTTGAATCATTTTTGTGGCCCTCTTCCGGACCCGCTCTAACAGTTCTATGTCCTTCTTGTGCTGAGGATGCCTTTACACACACAAACTTAATGGAAACATAGATTTATCTTCATAAATACATGAGTGATATTGTACAATGAATGAAAACAAGCAAGAAAACAAACATATTTCAAATCCTTAAAGAAATCACATTCCCAAATCTCTCAAGAAGTAGTTGAGTTCCTAACCCATTGAAATTTCCTGAGAAAGAAGGATACATTTCTGTTTAGGGTGGATACTCAGATTATCTCCACATAGCATCCATGTTTTGAGTAATACTCTGATATGAAGCTGCACCACATTACTTGCACTTAAATGTTGTACTAAAGGTCTAATGTGACCTGGAATATGAGATTTTCCTTCTATGATATGTTCCTCCTCCTGAAACTCCGAGCTTGAACTGCACAGCAAGCAGGTTCTTAATATATTCATAATGGCCCTTATTGCTTTGCTAATATTTTGTTCTGCACTGTCCCCAAAGAAACACCATACTGTCATGAGGGGTGGGTCTTCTCATAAAAATGCTAAAAATCCAAATTACTACTTGTTTTGCTTTCCTAAGAAAACCATCACAGAGAGCTCGTGATATCATATCCATTTTTACCATGTTCCTTATGCCAGCAAACCTGAAACAATGTCTTCACTTCTTACAGTCATACCACATCAGCACCTATGTAATGCAACTAAATTTAAACTTTAGTTATGTTGTCAACTAAAAAAAGGCATAAGTGGCAAAATGTGGCTCCAGGACAGGAATATCCTTTAAATCTTGGACTCTCCAGAACCCTTGGTACTGTGTAAAACCTATTTTGCAAAATACTAAGTAATGTTCAGATTTCAAATATCTCCACACCTTGGGTATTTGATTCTGACACGTTGCTTTTAGTTTAATTTAACTGTTTAACTGACACAAAAAAACCCCTATCTCCTCAGCTTTGTCCCAGCTAACTGGCCCATTAGAAGAGACAACTGATTGAACAGATTTATATGAAAGAATGGAGCAAAAAGTAAGTTGTGTTTGATTGTACAAAGAAGGCGATTAGATCTGGATATTTAAAGAAGAAAAGCACTATTAACATAAAAATCAGAGTTTACAGAATATAAATCTTATCCTCCCATCAGAACTAATCTCCTTCACATCTGGAAATTCCAGTCTTTATCAATTTTCAGCATCTCTTGAATGCTAATAATTATAACAATCTTAATAGCATCATAAGACTCTTGATGACTCACTATGAAGTATTCTTAGGCACCAACAGTCTGACATGTAATTTTAGCTGTGATCGCTAAGCTAATTTTTAGGTTAAACAACTGACAATTGTAGGCAGGCCCATCAAAATTGGCTGGGATAACAGCCATTTTTACAATATGCTAATGACTAAGGGTTTGATCCTGCAACGCTGAGGTCAATGGAAGCTTTGTCACTGACTTCAGTGAGGACACAGGCCTTCATGCACAGACTACTAATAGCAAACGAAAACAGCAACCGACATATACCCTCACGTTTTGAAAACAGAAGAACCATCTAATGAACGGAATAGGCTAAAACCTAGCTGATAAAATATTCTGATAAAATATTCTCTACTTCGCAGCTTGTCTTATAGCAAAAGAAGATCTTGTCAAGAAAATTAAACTTTTGGCAATTGAACGCAAAGACTTTGAAAGCATTCACCACTGACAGATGAAGATTCAATAAAGTGTATCCTCTTCAGGTTGGAAAGAACCATAGAAAGGTATCTGTGCTGGAGTCCTGTCGTATGTGAATTCAGCCCAGCCTTTAGAATACTTCAAATCAATTTATGTTTCTGCTAATGTTGCTTTAAAGCTGACTCATGGTTGAAGAGCAATGCTGATGGTCCCCATGAGACCATTTCCGTCGTACCATCGTGAACCTGGTAGACAGCACATGGGACAAAATGAATTGGCATACCTTGGAATGCCATGCCAGCGCTTTTTCAGGCATCAAGCGTGTCTCTTTTGTCCCTTTTTACATAACAGGTTTGGGACACACCAGCTTTCTAGCAAGACTTTTCCATTTCAACTACTGAGGCAGCTAAGATTCTAAAGGGTGCGGAAAAAAAAAAATCAGTGTTTAAATGGTTCTCTTTTTTTGCTCATGTTTAAGTTTCTTTAAAATGCTCGTAGACTATACTGACATTCTTTTCTAATTTCCCCATTTTACATGAAAAACAAATTTTCCTGGCCACCAGGTCTTCAGTGACATTTTGCTACAGGCAGAAGGAACCACGTGAAATGCAGATCATTTGCAGATGAGCTCTGAAAACCTTGACAAACGGCATTTATCTTCCTCAGTGGCCTGAATTTTTGTCTTCTTACTTTTGAGTAAGTTTTGGACTTTTGTAGAAATTGGGAGGTGCCGTGCTTTTCCCGTATTCCACATACAAAAAAGTAGGAGAAAGATGGCGGGACAAAAATAATAACAATATTCTAGAATAAAGCTTTATATTAATTTTCAGCATAAAAAGGATTTTCCCTCTATTGATATTTAGGTCTTTAGCGTACTTTGCTTTTGCTGATTTTTCTGAATTGCAGGTTACTTCCATCAGCAAATTCTCACCAGAAAAATAAAACTCATGACCGAGCATTGCGTCCTGTCTCTTACAGCTAGAGTAAGAAAACCACATTGTGATGCCTGAATGAATTTGTACCTAATGCTGTAGCTCGAAAATTACTGGCATTTGCTCTTAACGAATGTTCTAGCTGTTTGAATGTTGTTTTAAAAAGCGATCAGGAGAGCATAAATCTTGTCTCAGAGGGGCCAAAGTGTGGCAGTTTGCATAGCACTTTTCAAGACTCCAGCAGAACGCAAATATTATCAGAACTGCTGCACTTCAAAAACGCGGGACGTCAGCATACCATGTTTTTCAAAAGTCTTTGTGACAGCTTTCAGATAAATTCAGTTTGGATACTGGGTACACCCTAGGTGTGCGCTTTTGATGATTTAAACATCACATGGTTATTAATCATAGCTACAGTACGGGCATTTTATGGAGTTCCCAATGGCACAGCTGCCTGAGCAGATACCTACAGATGTCATCACACCAGGGTGTTGCAGGAATAGTACCAAGAAGACATAAAGCCTGCAGCGTAGTCATCCAGCTGGCTTTTAGATTCCAAAAATAGGTACAGCCCACTGGAGGAGATGGGGCAGGGCATCAGTACTTCCCGAGCCAAGTATGAAGTTCTGGCAAGGTCAAGATCACACTATTACAGGCCACAAGTATCTAATATGAAGATTGCTGTTAGATAACCTCTAAGCACCACAGGTAATTAATTAATTTTAGCTATCTAAAAATTAAGGGACTACTCTAGGTGGTCATCTCAGCTTCTTCTGTAGTCACAGGAACTACAGGGGAGAAAAAGTCACCTTCAGAAGGCAACTCACCCAACCTGCTGTAGACACCAGCGTAAGCATGGGAGTAATGATGATCTGAAGGTGCCGGTCTCTCTCTGCTGAACCACGACAACCTGGACAACAGCTTGATTATACGTCTAATATTTAGATGAGTGTTATTAGGTGATACAAATCCTACTCCAAACAAAACAAAACCCCACAGCCTACCAGCTTTTTAGGCTGCAGAGTAACTTCAAATACATTATTTCCCATCGACATCAAATACTCATGGTAGACTATAGCAGAAACAGGGACAATAAGTAAGGGAAGTTGAAACCAAAAGGCTCTGCTTGTCCTGACCTTTTGAATCAACTACGTGTGAGACACTGGGAGAAGTACAGCTTTTTCACTTTGGGATCAAGAAATCTAAACCATGCAATACAACATGTAATATTTGTTCCCTCTTTAAAGAATACACAGACAAAATTCCAATACTTCATGGTATACCATACCATAAAAAAAAAAAAAGTTTAACCAACTGGTATTAAAACTGGAAGAGTTAAAAGGAGCATTGGGCAATACCAACACGCAGCGATTACAGCAGACTCGTAAGGAATATGGCCATTACGATGGAAACCGATTCCGAAATGCAGTTAAATTGCCACATGATCCCAGTAGCAACTGCAGTCCCATATTCTCTTTTTACGTCACTGGGCACAGCTTCATTGGACGAAGTGTGGACTTTTCTCAATTGACCATTTCAATGAATTCATTGGACAAAATCATCCTCCTGCCCGCAATAACTAAGTGTGCAAAGGTGGTAAATACCTACTTCTTTAGATACATAGATTTTTTTAGAAATACTCTTGCCAAACACCATCCGTCTAAATACTTTTTTAAAGCTGTAACAAGAAGCAGAAAAAAAAAAATCCTCTAAAAATAATATTCTCTAAAAATGTCCTGTGGAACAGCACATCATTTTGAATATGCTTTATTATGCTAATGGAAATTTCTTGTTGCAAACAGCAAAATATGATTCTTCTCAATAATTCAGTCATGCTTGCTGATGATGCGATGTTGAAAGAGTTTCGCAATGGTTCTTGTTAGTGCCTCCTTGACGGTGGTGCTAATGACTCTGGTGACTACAGGTCCCAATCAGCTGTATCCCATCCTGAGCGAAGGCCGAAGGGAAAACAGAGTTGGGTGCTGGGAGATGTAGTCTCAGCAGCTACAAATACGCAGAGTCGAGGCATACGTTACACACAGCTGCTTTATTCTAATTAAATGTGACGTTTGCATGTCTTTATTATTTATTACCATTGTCAGTACAACAGGCCAGGCAAAACTAGCAAACTAAATAAAAGTTACACTTTAAGAAAATAGTGTGGTAATTTGACTCCATCCAATTTCCCAAGAAAAACATATAAATAGAAAATGACAGCAGCAAACTCTCTGCTGTCATTACATTCCTGCAGCTTAAAACTAGGGCATCACAAAAAAAGCTGGGCCATGTTTTCCTTCACTTTTATTTAAAAAAACCCATACAAAACCCCAGCCGTAGGTAACACAGAATCTAAATGAAATCCAGAATGGTACCTAATTCAAAGTATTATGAGAGATTTATTAAAGTGGAATAGGAGGGTGAAAAATTAAATTCATGTTTAAGTGTAGAGGTTAAAGAAGCATGGCACATACCCGCCAGAACAATTCTGCATAATCTCCACCTTGTCTGTATATTGTAGAAGTTTTGGGAAGA
>VZTL01010868.1:68084-79357 GCA_013400535.1 Scopus umbretta
CCTCCCTCCTCTTTTTGGCCGATTCAGAGTTCATTTAATAATGGCTATAAACAGCCTCCTCTCCCATCGCCACCCAAACGCTCGGGGCATGGCGCTGGGGAGGGCAAAAAAAAAATAAGAAGGAAAAGAAACCAAGCATCTAAGCATCTATTTATAAAGCACCCCACCCTAGCGAGGGTCGGAGCATCAAGCGCTCCCCAAATAGTGACATTGTTGTGCAGCGGGCGGTTTTCCCTTGCCAGTGCCTTTCAGGCGTTTAAAGTTTGAGAGAGATTTCGCTGCCTTGGAAAACAATGTCGTGAGCAAAGGTTACGCTGATGATCTGTGAGCTGTCATAGCGTGCACGTTGAAAGTAGATAGAAGAAAAGGCTGGCCTCCATTAAAAAGTTGTCCAGTGATGCACTGGATAATTGGGCTTGCAGGTTAAATGCCAGGGGTCCTGAGCATACGTCCAACCTTTTTATTACATTAGCTTGCATTATAGTAGATGTGATACAGCTTTAAGACCGGCTGCAGGTTAATAGCTTCGGAAGGATTGATTTTGTAGACATCTGTTCTTTACGTATTTGTATTTATTTAGTACAATTAAAATTTTTCAGTGTTGCCATGTGTATGGCAAAATGTAGCTGTTGCAAAGCTAATGTTTACAGTAGTACTTGAGAGGAACTAATTCTTTTCTGAGTTGCACCTTCTGTCAGACGAGGAGGTGCTGGTCATTCAGATGGCCTGTGTGGTAAGCTCAAGGTTTAAGGTCCTATATGTCATACAAAGGAAATTTTTGGCTTTGTTTTTTTAAGCAGAAGGCAGTTTGAGGTCCTGAGAGCAGGTAGGTTTGAAGGTAGGTGATATGTTTTCCTTAGGTTGTGACGTTTAGCATCAGAGTAAGTAGAATAATTTTGTAAAGTAGCACTTTCCTGAGTCTGTACCTGCTTCAGCGGTTAGGTGACTGAAGCAGGATTTGTGAAGGACTGGTGAAATCGAAGCGAGACGGCTGCTGTTACTCGGGACCCTGTGTGACTTGCCAAATGACCAAGGATTGTGCAAGTTCCACCCGCGTTTCTTCTCCGATAGCTTCCCTTCTGTTACTGTTCATAGTTTTTGTATGAATAACATCAGAGACAGGGGATGAGGCGTGGGGAATGTAGGTCAGGGAAGTTTTAAGTTTTACCTATCCTGTCAAAGTAGCAATCAAAGGAAAGGTGTTGAAGGGAAACAAATTTGATAGGTGTACCAGCATTTTTCACTGGGGTGGTGACAGCTGCTCCTAAAGCTTTCCCTTCCAGGCCATTCTGGGTCTACCTTTTGTATATGAGACCGGGCTAAGAGTAAAAGGCTTGCTGATGCATCATGCCAGTTATTAATGTTTTCCTCAGAGACATAGATCTCTGATAAAACCTTCTGAGATAAACGTAGCTTCTACTGGAGAGAGCTGGTCTGTACTCTCACGCTCTTCTGGCATAGCCGTGTTTTTCTCCTGTGCAGACGAGGCCCAGCTCTGGTTAGTAGGTTTAGTCCTTTGGTTGCTGGTTGTCCGGTAAATCTCTCCCCTTGAGGTACAGTAGAAAACTATACCAGTTTTCCAAGTATTAATTGTCTATAGGTAAGCTTGAGATACTTTTGTTGAAACTGAGGAGGAGAGGTGGAAACGCCAAAACGACTGGTGAAACTTGCAGGTCTAAACAAGCAGAACTCACTTAGTGCAATTTGAATTAAAGCAGAATACAAAAAAAAAAGTTGTGGTTTTTTTTTTTTTTAATAAAATCAAGCTGGTTGCTTCTTATCTGGAGTGCAGCTTATGCAGTAAAGTTGAGTCATTCTTGCTGAGATAGCATTTTAAGAACTGTTGTTAAAATGCTGAGATATTTAACCCTGGCACAGGATAATTTGCAAACTTATGTAACTGGTATGTTTTTGAATGCAGCTGTCAATAAGCGATCTTATTGCACTTTTCCTTTCTAGTGGAACTAGGAATATAAAGCAGCTGCTTTCACAAGATGACCTAAATATAACAATACATCATTTAACAGTTATTTCCTACTGAAATGTTGACATCACTGTTGACATAATTTTTACAAGTTCAAGTCTGTTCTGATGTAAAAATATCTTTTTTTATGCTCTTGGCTAAGCTGAACCGCATTGGAATTAAGTGATTGAATAATGCAGGTTGTGCTATTAAATAAGCAAGTTTTGGAATGGGAAGTACTGCAAAATAATTGTATTTGTTTTGACTGTCTGGACCTGCAACACATTTTAAAAACTTTAATAGTAGCAATGTTTGAAGTCAAGACAACAGTGGCTCAGCATAGCTATGCCTGAGCCAAACAACATTTATCTTACCATTGCATGTGGCCCTTTGTAATTTTTGCTCCTCTTTTCACGTAAATTTAGATTTTTTTGAAATGTTAGTGTATCATCTGTAACTGTTTTTAAATGATGCAACCTGTAGTCTCATTTGTTCTTTTGAAAATTAAGCTCTTTTTGGATACTACTTTATTGCTGAATTTTTACTGATTTCTGTAGTTTTAGTGACATCATCCAAATTCCAGTTAAAAATACTAGGATAAGAAATAAACTTCTGTAAATTTAAACATGCTTAACTACAATGCTTTTCATTGAAAGAATGGCAAATTGCAAGTATAAAGTCTGTGTAAACAATATGTAATCCCTGAAAAAATGCTGGTGTTCTTCAGGTGTTTAGAAGATCCAGGGAATGTACATAAAATGTGATTTTTATGGCATTTTCTGTACATTCCATTAGCCAGTGCATAAAAATATTGTTTAAGAAGGATTCGTGTATTTGAGCCATGATGTGGTGTGGAGATAGCAGTATCTCCTTGTAGCTTCTTTATGTTGTTCCTATTGTGATCTGTCTGTGAAGGAGCAATTTGAGATTTATTAAGATTTAATATTGCTAGAGTAAATCATTTAAATCTTAAGACTAGGAGGAATATTTAGACCAAGGAAGTTGTAATTGGGGCAGGAGAAGAAAGCAAGTGTGATACCATGGGAGTGAGTAGAATGATTTTTGTTCCTGGATAGAGGTGGTATCCAGCTAAGTTTTACTGGTGTTAAACCAATGCTGCGAGGTCTGCTTTTCTATGTGTCTGTCTGCTATAAGGTCTGGGTTTCTGTTTTTCTATCTGCTAAACTCTGCTCTGTGTTAAACCACATACTAAGTTACAGATGTCTCAAGTATTTTTTTTTTTTTTTTCTGTTTTTGTTTAAACTGAACAAGCCTTTATTTTACTGGGTATTCATTGTAACTTTTTTGGTTTTGCATACCAGTGAAATTAACTAGTTGATACTTCAGCTGGCTACTGAAGTCTACAGAAGAGTGTGTTTATAAATACATGAAACAGTTGCTCAGATTTTTTTAACAGCTCTTCTGAAAAGGTGTTTATATGTGACTAAAACAACAGAATAAAAACTTCCTTCATCTGCAGATAGTTCCAATGAAGTACATTTCAATTGTTTAGAGTGTAAATTTTATAGCAGTATACTAGCAAAAGAGCATCTAAGAGTGGTACAAAGGAAAAAACAAAACTGGCTAATCAGGTTTCAGTATTGAAGTGTAGATAAATGCTAGCAGTTTACATGTAAAAGGGAAAAGTACATTAGCCTCTTCATTGCTAACACCTTAGTTCTGAGTTCAGGTAGGAATATTTTAATAGATAAAAAGGTCTCTAAAGTCTTCTGAGGTAATAGTTTACAAACCCAAGAAACTCCAGTGTAACATGACTTGTATTCTGATAGCTGCAATTTAAATAAAGCAAAGCACTTCAGTGTGCTTATGCTGATACGCCACGTGCAACAGAATTACGTGGGACTACTCAGATGTGTGATGTTGCTCTCATGCTTAAATGACTTGCTGGATTGTGACCTAGAGGATGAAATGTGCTTTCATGTTTGGGTCTCAGCTGTAACTTGAAGGATTTTCCGTATCTGTGTGTACAATTCATTTTAACTGCCAACTGTACTTTTGATCTGGAATTTGAACGGTAGTCTGTATTCTTCCTGACAATATATCACAGCTACTTCTGCATAAAATTCTGGTTTATGTTTTACTATGAAATACCTTAAAATGCAATAGCCACGAGAACGGTGTAAACTGTGCCCTAGCTCCTTGTGTTTGGAGGGGAGTTAGCTGTCTGCTAAGTTAAGTAGAACCTAGTCTTTGGAAAGGGGCGCAGAATGCGGGAAAATGTGGGTAAGTGGTTAGTATGAAATTGTAGGAACATTTAATGAAGAAATAATCAGTTTCTATCAGTAAATAATTTTCTGGTTCCCCCAGTCAATTACAGTAAGTGTTCGGACAGACCCTTCTTAAAAATCTAGTACTGCTTCCCTCTGTAAAGAACCATTCTGAGGCTGCAGAATGAGGCCCTGTAAGCTTAGGACATGCTGGCATTATCACTGCTTATATTTTGAAGAACAGGTGAATTCAACAACGTCCTGATTCGGTGACCAGAATATTTAAATCTGCAATGAAGTCAATTTTGGACTCAGGAGAGCACCGTACTGCCTTATTCATCATAGGCAAATCTGTTAACTCTGCACTAACAGTGATAGAACTGAATTTAGTAATCAGTGTGACCCTTGGAGGAAAGCCTTCTGTCCTGAAAGTTATTGTCTTCATAAAAGGCTAAAACAATAGGGTTTTTCCCTTGGTTTCTTTTTTTTAATTACTATTTTTATGTAGTCTTGTGGGGAAAATCTGCTTTCTTGCAGCAGTCATCGTCTATCCTTGTCTCTTTTTAAGGAGATAGGAATGCTGGGGATGTGAGAGCAAAAGAACTTTGTAAATAAACGCTCCGTATGTGTACAAATGAACAAACTCTGGCTATTCCTAAGCTTTGAGGATTTGACTTCCAGGTCTTAATGTGCTTCTGATATAGTTCTGATGTCATTTCCTTGCAAGCAAAGCCAGGGTACAGCTGTACACTTCAGAACATTTCCTATTTTATTGCCATTTTATTCCCATGTGTAGTTATCTGGTTTTAAGTCTCCTGTATGCTGCTTTTCCTACGTCCTCACCAGAATAGTGGTAATGTTGCTGAGATTAGAACCCCACAAATATTTTCATGTAAAATGGACGGTCTCGGAAATTGCTTATGTATCTTACTTTGAATTATTTCATAACATTGAGTTCTTGGCTAAGCAGGAAATTTTGGGGCCTTCATGCAAACATCATCTTCTAATCATTGGGCGCATGCATACTGGTTGCATTTTCTCTAAATAGTTCGGTGGGTTTTTTTTTACTCCCAAGCATGATGTGTATAAATTTTATTTTCACTTGGGTTTCATTCTTCCATGTTGATAAATAAATTACTCATAAGACAAATCAGAAATAGGTGGCTGATAGTTATTGTTGAAGTTAGGAAGATCTGAAGTTTGAAAGCTGTAAAGAGTTATTTTTTTAAAAAAAAAGAGCTGTGACCTTGGTGAGCAACTGGAGACACAAAGACTAAAAATTAGAGAGGAGATAGTGTGATGATTCCATGTGTTCAGTTTTCTTTTAAGGTGTATATAAGGCTATGTTAACTGCAATTAACCAGATTTTTAAGATGTTTGGGGTGAGGTTATCAGTGAAACAGTGTGACAGAATGGCGGTGGGATTCTATAAGAATTTACGAATTCGTGTGCATTACCACAGGTGACAATGCCAAATTATATTAATTGTAAAAAAAGTGGCAATTTCCTGAACTTCACCCCAGATATGAGAGAGAGAGAGAGTGTATGTGAGTGTAATTTTTTTTTTTCCCCCCATATTTCAAGAATGGTTCAATTAATGCACTTGGTGTTCTGTTGTTTTCTAAATTACTGTTATTCAGGCCTCCCTTTGTTTTTGGAGTCTCAGCCAATAATCCCATTGGGACCTTTTTCCATGTAGCATCTTTTTCCTAGCTATTTTAACATTTCAGCTAGAACACTGACAAAGACAAACTGGCAGTAGCTTGACTTCACTCCAGTGGCTTTTGAAGGACCTGAACAGTCCTGGTCATTCTAATAAGTCATTCTGGTCTAGAGGCTTTTTACCCAAGAATTCCACTTTCTTCTTTTGGATAGTGGCAGGATGGACTAGGACTCCATTTCTGTCTGATTTTTCTGAATAGGTTAGGCTGAACTTGATAAAAAAGCAAATGCTTTTTGTTTGTTTGGGTTTTTTTTTTCTTTCTGAAATAGCAGTGGAATAGTGTGATTCTTCCATTAGAGAAAACATTCTTCCACAAATCTTCAACTTCTTTTTTTAGTGGCAGATATTGTTTGGTTGATAATACTAACAGCGAACAAAGATGCTGAGACTTCAAGCTGTAAATGAGAGATCAAAAAAAAAAAGTTTCAAAACCAGGGAGTTTTTAGCTATTAATTGAAGCATTTGATATGTTCAGATCTGTTCAATTCTTGGACTTTCAGTGGCTCGTACTCAAGAATTGTCTATTAGGCCCATGATGTCTAGGAGTGGCATAATATTCTGTTATGGTGGTAGATGATAGTGACAGAGCACTCTTGGTATTAGAAATACTGGAAAAAAAGTTGTAATTTAACTTCTGTGACTTGCTATAACTCCATTCTTCTGTGTTGTCTTTTTCTGTTTCCTGTTCGCCCATTTAATTTTTTTTCTGGCGAAACTGTATTGCTGTGCATAGTTTTGTTGGAATAGCTGCATAGCATTGTATACTCTTTCTGACATGAGCAGTTTGGTGGAGTTCTTATTTTCACTTATATAAAATAAAGCAAGGCCTGCCTTTCTCCCGACTTCTGTCTACATAGAGTGCAGCTTCCTTGGGTCTTCCAGTTCCTTTTTACAGTGCTTGCTTCAGTGAGGCTTTGAATTTTGGCTGGAGTCTGTAGGAATTTGTGTGCTATTAACAAAGCAGTTCTCTAATCTCTGTGTCTGAAATGGGTGTCTTTTGTTTATCTTCCAACACTTTTAAGTAAGAAACCTTTGGAAAATGAAGTATAACCAGAAAGGTGCTGAACTAAACACCAGCATGGGCATGTTTTCTGCTTATTAATGCTTTCAAGCAAGGACCTTGGCTTTTTCATTCTCATGCTGTTCAGACAGCAGCATATGAATTTATGCAGAACTACCTCATTGATTTTCATAGTACTTGTTAATGCCATTTTGGTTGTGTACACAGTTTTTCATAGTGATTGGGCTGCTCATACTTTGATACTGCTGCCTAGTGGGGTGGTTTGGTTTTTTGGTTGGGTTTTTTTTTTTTTTTTCCCCTTACTCTTTCCCACCTCTAATTTGTAGTACAAATATTTAGAAAGAAGCAAGAATTCTGTCTGGACCAAGAAATATTGCCTTAATTGTGTTCTGAGGGTGCCAGTCATGTTAGGATCCTGATGAGTGACTGGTACTTCTGGATGCAAGTTTTATCTCCTCTCAGAATCAATGTAGTGATTTTTCCATTCCCAACAGTGGTCCTAGTGATTCTGGAAAAAAGTTATTTTCTTCAGTAACTGACCTTGGAGCAAAGTGAAAACAACTCTGTAAAGAAATCTTGAAACTACGTCATGGTCTTTCAGATTTCTGCAGGAAGAATTCGTTAGAAAGATGAATTATCTTTTCAACATTCAGGGCTTGCTTTTTCAAAAATCAGATTACGTACATCTTTTGAGAGAGTTTGAATCTCAGCCAACATAGATTCATATTGAGAATAGCAGCTTCTAGTTTCACCTTGGAGCAGGTTTAGTTGTCTGCAGGAAAGGTAGGTAGGAGCAGAAAAAGATGTTTTAAGAAAAAGGTGAAACAGCGTTGGAGGAAGGGTGTTAACTTAGAAATGGTTACCTTCTGTGTTCCAGAAGACTTTTGAAGGCTTTAGCAATCCTCTCCTAAATCCTACCTACCCCGCTGTACACACACACGAAAAGTAAATTGGCATAGGAAAAACAAGTAGGATAAAATATTTTACTGCTTAGTATGGGGAGGCATTCAAAAAGGCTGTCAGCTCCTAGCAAGGAGAAAGGCTTTTAAGTGGAAGAGAAGTTATGTTTAAAAAACAAAACAACTCACAAAACAACCTAGCTCCGTGAAGTGGCAGTGCCTGTGGCCCAGCTATCAAGAGGTCAGAGCTCATAGGTTTCTGTATCAGAGGTGCAGTGATTTAGTGTTTTCTGCTGTGGTATGAAGTCATAATTATAATCACTGTTGCATATTAATTGCAGGGAGAGAGAGTGGGTGAGTGGGGAAAGGTTGAAACAATTCATGCTTTCCCTTGTACACATAGAGTCATTAACTTGCTTGCTTTCGGGGCTGGTTTTTTTTGCCCTATCTCTTGCGTCCACGTATAGATGTTCTTGCCTGTGTGAAGGCCTGTTTCTGAGAGCTTTGCTATTTCTCTTTACTTTCTTTAAACTAATGTTTCCAGCTGTCTATCTTTTCCCGTTCCCTTTATCTGCCACATGCCATAGCTCCTACATCTGTCCTAAACCAAAAAATTCTTATTACAAACTTTCTTATGCCTGTGGGTAGTTTCTTCTTGTGTTCTTCCATTTGCAGTTGTCTTACTGAAATATAATGCAGACTACAGTGGCATCTCCAAGAAGCAAGTGTTCTGGTGGGGAAATCGTGTGTTAGGCCATGTTTATTAAAATGGCCCTATTTCTGTATTTTATTTCTTCTTTTTCATAGACAGTTCACGTCTCCTAGTTGGCCATGTATTCCTGTGCCTGAAAGTACACATTCAGAAACATCAACTATAATTTTCAGTATTTTATTGACGTTGTTGAACTGTGAGTGCCAGAACTCAATCAAATAGCCTCCAATAGTTTTTAAATAGTTTCATTGGCAAGAAGCTTTTTCATGACTTCATTCAGCCCATGACTGTGGTGTAATTATGTCTCCTCATCTGTGTGTTCTGTTTTATTTTAGTCATTCTTCTGATCCCTGGGATAATCTCTGACATGTTGTTTGTTAACAGTAATTGATTTGGGGCATCCAGTATGTACTGTCAGTTTTTCATTCAACGGGCGCTAACTGCCGAAAATGTTTCCACATTTGCACAATTACATGCTGACTGGTTGCTGCATCCAGCCTGCTTAAGGCAGGGGGAAAAGTACCACAAATCAGATTGGAGTTGGGAGTGATCAAATCCCCTTTTTCTATTCAGTAGCAGACTGTATAATTTGGTGACTTGCTCTGCGTCCGGTAGTTCAAGTAAAGGTTGTAATCTTTCTTTATGGTGCTCATTACAACACACAGGGCGTAATGTCACTTGGGGAATTGTTCCAGGAAATTGGAGTATGGGGACATTGCTCAGCTTAGTTTGAACAAGTGCCTGTGACTTCAGTGTGGTTCATATAAGCAGCTTATCCTAGTGGAAGGAATACAACTCAAACATTATTTTAAAAGGATTATTAAATTATGTCTTGTTGAAGTACAAGTTTCAGATGGGGGTGGTTAGTTTTTTTGGACAAGACGATAAAATCCTTGTCTGAATTCCTTGGAAAAATAAATTGTCTTTTTTGCAGGGGTACATAGAGTTACATAATCTGTCCTTTGTAAACAATTTAAGACTTACCTTCATTTGAGCCTTCAATCAAATCAATAAGCAAACAGCAAACCAGTAAAATTTATTTTCATGTGTATCAGAAGACGTTACAGTTGTGCTGTCTGGACAGCACAATTTGAGTGACAAATGAAGGGGCAAAGAGATTTCATGCATTCCAGTGATGTATCTGTGTTATACGTATCCATGGTCTGGTATACTAATTACCCTCCTTTTCTTTGCCACTCTGTTCTCCAGTTGTGTCTATTTTCAAGGAGTTTAGCTACTGACTCTTTGGCATGCTCCATTCATTATTTCAGTTTTGTTTCTAATGCTGCAGTCCTTTGAATGTTGGCACTCTTGTGTTTTATCCAAGATCTTGTTACTTGTGTTGATTTGTCTAGGCCCTGTACAGTATTCTCATTTTTCTGTCTGCAAACTGCAACTTGAGGTTTTTGTGCGCTTGCTGTAGAGGCTGTCCTTTAGTTTGACCTCCACAAAATCAGCATTTCAGAAGCCATGGTTTAGATGCACTTGTAGATGCATGGATGTGTCCCGTGTGTATTTGTTTTTATGCAGAGGGATCCATTTTCACTTTTAGTTTTGTTCAGAAGCCTCTCTGTTCTTCAGAGCCAAAACCCAGGAACTTTGACTGTAGAAAGCTCTTCTCTTTAGGAGAAACTAGTAGAAGTCACTGATACAGAGATAGTGAACCAAGAATCATCTTAGGTTAAATTTGAAGTTTGCTTGACTAATTGTCATGGCAGTTGCAGCGCCAGATGATGTTTTAGAATTACCGCTTCTGAAGAAAATGTTGCAGTTCCTGATCTTCTTCCAGGGCATCACTGCTATTGTACTGTTCCGAATTGTCCTTGTCTAAGAAAAAAAGCAAAACAAAGCAAACAGTGGGTAGTGTACATTTGCCACTAAACTTCATGATTAAAGTGCATTTTCTCTTACTTTGGCTTTAATAGGAATAGGACGAATGTCTGTCTCCTTTAGCACGTATGTGCATCGTTCAAACACCCTGAAAGTTGAGGCTTCCAGAGCAGAGGACTGATTCTGCCTCCCACTGTGAGACTGCAGTTTTCTAACACGATTGCAGAAATATGTGGCTGGGTTAAGAAGGGGAGTAAAATTATTTGGAGAATGAGGGTCATAAGATGAGGACTCCTGTTTGGGAAGGTGACTAAAGAAATACAAGAGAGGGCTAAGTTAAACCATGTTCAGAATGTGTTGCTTTACCGCACGTCATGCATGCAGGCTGTTCTGGGTCTGACTTCTCTCGTTGCTGTTACTACATAACAAAGTCATGCTGTAACTTCGCTGCTTGCACTGCTACAGGTTAATCTGATTTGCAGAGAGTTATATGCTTAACTAAAGGTGTCATTCCAACTTAATCAGTATACTGNAACTTTCATTAACATCAATTTAACTTCAACAACACAAAACAAAAAACCCCACACCACAATAGTGCCTTGGGTGAAGACAAGCACTGTTACCATCTTTCTTGTTCTTCCTTTAGTATTCCAAGATGCAGAAAGATTAACATCACTGGAATTCAGGTTTGAAACAGGTGTTTATGTGTGTGTGTCCCTTCTTTCAAAATTCAGATTTTTTTTTATAACTAAGACTTTAAATTTTTCAGGTTTTAGCCACGCAGAAGGGTGTGGGGGAAGAAGTAGCAGGTAGCCTCCAATTCTTAAGAATTCACAGATTGTTCATATTAATCTCAAATTTTTCTGAACAAGAATTGAAATTCTGGAAAAACTAAAG